>OX451395.1:10286435-10341154 GCA_949629135.1 Eremobia ochroleuca | reverse complement strand
GTATGTTATTTCATCTTGGATTTCCTATCCGTCCTTTTTCAATCAACAGTTAAAAGATACTTATTTAATTATCCATTGTTCCGCAGTCTGTTATGAGTTGGACATAATTATAAATCTTTAATTTGAAGTACTATGATTTCAAATAATGTTGCAGATTCATTTAAAATTCATACGAATTCTGGAAAATACTATTTGTTTAAGTCAGGTAACGCGCGGAACGGGGCGTGGGCGGACATTCTTCGCTCAGAATAATTATACTTTTCCACGCTACGTTTCAATATATTCGGTGTGAACTCCTGAGTCACGTTCTAATTATAACCCGATTGAAACAGTAACCGACTGAATAGTTCCGTCACAAATTGATTTGTATTATTTTTAAAATATTCCGATTTAAAATTTTATTTAAAAAAATATTTATTGTATTTTCATAACAGCTTCAACTGTATTTCAACTATAAAAATAATAAGGTAATTTTTCAATTCAATTGTTGCAGCAATATTATGAGAATTTTCTCGAAGATTTATTAGACTGCTCTTCATTACTCGGCGCATGCTAAAGTGCATAAGGATCAGCTGATTCAAGATCATTTACCGACCTTGATAATGACAGCTGATTTATCGTCGCAAATGCAAATGCAGTGACAGATATCCGTTGCATAAAATATACATAGTCCATGTTCGTAGATTTTGATTCCCACGCTAAAACATACGTAGCACGCTTGCAGTGAAATCTGAGCGGAGTTTCTCTGTTTGGGCGGGCGGCGTTTCGGGATCACGTGACGCACGAGTTTAATTTTGGAACGCAGCGCGCGCAGCATGGCCGTGCCACTGGCGCTGCCGCCCGGCATCTCTTAGTAACGCGCACCTTTTATGAGAAACGATGCTAAACTTAGATGTTATGATCCTCACTCCCGTTTCATTTATGCAATGTTTCGTTTCTTTACGTAAATGTTAAACATGCTGATGCAATTATCTTCGTTGAAGAGTATTAGGTTTGACAAAGACAACTTAAATTAATCCTACAGTTTCACACCACAACATCTAGGCACATCTGATTCAGCTTGTGACTGCTCAGTTAAGGTTCTTAATCGTTAGGTAAGCAATATGACATGTAATAAAAAATACTTACTTTCAACGTCGTTCTTGCTGAGGTCGCTCTGAAAATTACCAAAAACATTTCGTTATTTCCTCGTATGTAACAGTTGCCATGCATAGTGTACTGGTATTAGTTGGTGTGTATTCACAGCTTTGCAGCTCGGTGTGTGTAGAAGCATTCGGATTATACGATACCATCTTCTTTCACTGTTTTATAAGCACAACACTGATTTATATGAAGGATGGTGAAGTGAACACATCCGAGTCGCTCGCGAGCATCCGGTCAGCGGAATAACTTGCACGAGGATAAAACGCGTTTACTTTTACGTATTGCTTTTTGTAGTTATCACTTGCCAACCTAACAGTCCATTTTCTCACTTAACACCTTGCCACATTTTCACTGACGTCAGTGACTCACCATTTTGTGTGGTGTTAGTTGGTTCCCTCCCGGTCTTCACTGGCAGACGTTCAGACAAGAAGTGGGGCTCGGTAACTTTTCGCGGGACTGTTTTAACTGGCTTAGATGGCGCACCCATCTGGATATTTGAGATTTAGCCCAGGAATCCGCGACCGTTCTATTTTCGGCGGAGTCGGTCCGTTTCCATAGCGTCTTCGGACACACACTACTCCTACAAGTGTAAAAGAGATGAAAAGATTTTCCACCTGCGCTGTGTGTGGACGTGCTAACGCCAATTGTAATGTTAAATCTACATTTATGCTAAACTATTTCGATCAGATCTTTGCGGTATAGGTACGTTCTGCGGAATGAAGGTGTTTAAAATATTATGCTTGCAATCAACAGATGAAGATTTATTAAGTGTTCTTGTCAATATAATAGGTAATATGATATAATACCCAATAAAATGTACGTAGCTTTAAGAACGAGGATTCATAAAAAAAACATCAAACATTATAATGCGGTCAAACAACCCTTTATTGACATGAAATAAACCAAATAGGAATAAACATATAAAACTTTGCGGATTTTTCCGGTTTAACAATCAGTACTCGCCGCATTCGTCAGGTTTTACATCGAATGTATAGTCCTTCCAACGTGAGGAATGCACGAGTGCTTCGTTGACCGTATTGAACTTCCATATAACTGAACGATTGGGTGAGGGGGACCGTAGAAGACGTTGATCTAAAAGACTGGCAGCTCGACGTCTTGCGTCCGGAGATAAGGGACATAGACCGCGAGCAACAAACGGAATTCGATTCTCCTGTAAAATAATACAGATTACTAATGAATAAAATAATAAATTGAACTAATTAAGACAAAGATCAAATAAGATTAAGAATAATAATTAGTAACGCTAATAAATTTCCGTGTAAAAGATCCAGGACCAAGGTGATCAACTGACACCAGACTCGGGTGATGAAAAATATAGAGGTCATAACGAGTACTATCTGATAAGTAATATTGGAGCGAATAGCTAAGGTCCAGCGTACAACTTGTTATGTTTTATTAATAACAATCATTATATATTAATATATATAATAGGTATGTAATTATATTATATAGAGGAAACAGCGGAAGGCGGTAGAAAAGGCTGAGCTCAGATTAACGGTCTATTGATTTGATTTAATTTGATATTATTATCGACTTCTACAAAACATCGCGAGCATCGCTAAATGGTAATGTGTAGGACGTAGGTAGATGACACTTTGATCCGGTGACTCATCAATAAAGACAGTTTATTCTCGCACCTTGCGTCTCCCAGGTATCCTACGCCGCCACCATCCTCGGAGACAAGCCAAGAGCCTGGCGCCTTGAGAGCGACACTTGTTCACCAGCGAGCTTTTCTTTGACCCACTTGGGTCTGCAGACACCCCTGATGTCGCTGCTAGCTCCTTCATTTTTGGCTGAACAAATTCAAAAGATGGAAAATAATACCTACCCACTTAAATTAATAGGTACTGTTGTATATCGTATTTGTATGGCACTTATTACTTACAGAAATACGAGGTTCTGGGTCAATATGAGTTGTTATGTTTTCAACGGATGTGTTTGCTGTCATTAACTCGACTTCTTGAAGAGTCATGCCTTTTGGATCTTCTAAAATTGGATCGACTTCATCCTCAGAGTTTTGATCATAATCACCTAGATTGAGTATAGTATTATTTTGATCAATTTTAAGGAAGATTGATATTATAACACTATCAAGAAAATTAACTCACGGTTCATAGTAAGATAAGCATTTTCATATCGGGCGACATCAATGCTCTCTACCAATTTTTCAGGGATTTCGTCACAAAGCTAATGATATTCAAAAAAATTAGTGGAGTTTAGGTACTGTTTTATCATTAAAAGCAACATTAATCGAAATTATTATACTTGAGTTGTTAGAAAACTAGCGAATAATTACAAGAAGAGCTTTTAAGTTCAGTTTTACTGAATTTTAAAAATTTAATCAGAAAAGATAAAAGTATCTACCCCTCTAATTTTCTCAGCAGGAACTATATGAGACGTCCCACAGTTATTCTCGATATCACCAGCTGCGTCGTCACGTATATAAAACGCTATATCTCTACCGATATCCTCAGCATATGCGTCCATCAAAAACGAATACTCAGAAAGTTCAGAATTTGATGAACTTTCCAACGGCATGACACCAGCTGCTGATTGAGAATGTTCTACTTGGATTGGTTTTTCAACTGTCATCCCTAACGCAGTGTTCACAAATGACTCCATAATTTTGTTCATTGCTTCAGTAAGTAATTCATTGGGCTCAGGATTACTATGTACGATTTCTGAGTCATCGCATATTATAACTTTTTCAACATCACTCATGTCAAAAAGATGATTGATAAACATCGACGTTGATTTCGTTAACTCGTTCTGATGCTAAAAATATTTGCTTCAGTTATAGAAAAACAAATTGTAACTTATTTACAACAGAATATTGTACTTATAACATAATATTTAGTTTATAATATTAAAATATATATATTTTTAAATAAATCGTAATCAAAGCTCACCAAATCAAGTTCTTCGTCTCCTTGACCAATAAAACTAGCCTCAAGCTTATTTTTTTGTTCATCATCTGAAATGTAAGCTACATTAGGCTATATATGCACTGCTTTTCTTGAAAAGCAGTGCTTAGAACATATTTTTCTGTTTAGCTCATTGTTAATAATATTTATTTTATTTTTCTCGTATCACACTGGATGGCTAAAATGGCGACAGTTCTCAGACGTTTTATGCGATAGCAGAATGCCGGTACAAGTTAAAGGAATGGCGTACAAAACTGCAATCCGTCCAGCTTTAATGTACGGTGCCGAATGCTGGCCAGTAAAAAAGACCCAGGTCCAAAAAATACACATGATCGAGATAAGGATGCTGAGATGGACAGGAGGTGTCACTCTTAAGGACAGAGTAAGAAACGAGCATATTCGAGGAAGTTTTAAGATCCGCCCAATCAAAGAAAAACTCTGCGAAGACCACCTGAGGAGGTATGGTCATGTAGGTAATGAGAAGGCCCGAAAAACACATGACTATGAAAGTCCTCTACATGAATTCAGGTTTAAAAAAGGGAGGTAATTTCATTTGGATTTCTGTAGTCAAGAAGGACTTGAAGCAAGCCCGCAAGCAGCAAGTGAATGACTCAACGACCCAGAACCAAATAATCTGGCGAAGAATGACGAGAAGAGCCGACCCCAAATGAAATGGGATAAGGCTAGGCAAAGAGAGATTGATCGATAGCTTATTTCATTGATCTATTGAATAAAGTAGGTAACGACCTCTAAAAGTATGACGGAAGAACAGTTCGTCGCACCAAAAATACCAATATTTTAACCAGCGGCATTGTTTCAGTCACTTTAAATATTTGGCAGGCGTCTGAAATGTTACCTGAGTAAAAACTACCTGTAACTTTTTCCGGCGTCGATGTAGCAACTACATTGGCAACATGCTCTATCTTATTTTCATTCACGATGTCAGTGTCGCCCTTTGACGCCTCAAACGATGTGTCTTCTTCATCAGCATCACACAGTTTATCATTCTCAAGATTTTTCAACATTGAATGATAACGCCACGGACGACCTGTTATCATAATTGAAGTTATTTATAAAGTGTTTCTTTTTAGACGCGTCTAGCCAAGAATGATTTTGGGAGAGGTGGAGTTATTCGTAGGAGCTTATAGGGCCGCAACCGCATTTAAGGAGGGCTTTATATTGTAATGTTGACAAAACTCGCAACAGTTTCCGAAGCAGTATTTATGATTACATTTTGACACAAACTCTAGGGCCCAAAATTCACCGCGAAAACTATTAATTCTACTTACTACTAGAGGAGAATTTGTTTCTTCAATGCGTGAAGACCAAAACCTATCATCATGTATCTTCACAATTTTAGTTAATATGATAACTTATCTAACCTGTTTCGGTAACAGCATTTGCTATGACAGAAGCTTCGTCCAAAACCTGGCTGACAAGATGGACTGCTAACAAGGCTGCAAGACGCGAGTCACAGGCTTGCTCGTCTTCGACTGTACGCAAAAAGTTCAATTTTGGTTTTACTAATAATTCTTTGTCCATTTTTACGTTACTTACCTAAAAATACATATCTAAAAACATAAATAATAAATCTACATCAAACACACCTTCCTTGCACAACATCTTGACGGGGTTTAATGTCAATTAGTCACATTTTTTTTTTTTTTTCAATTTTATCTCCCCGACCTTTCCTGCCAGTACATTGATACTCATATCTTAACAAAAAGATTTTATACTTTTTTTCAAGTGTTTATTTTTTTTTTAATTCATTTATTCAAAATTATTGCTACGTCAATCGGGATGTTTATATCATACTATGTTGATATAAAAATAAGTTTATAGTAATTCTTTAACCATTCTTACAACTCTTATAGCGGCTGAAGAAGGATTTCATATCTTTACATGGCTCTAGATGCACGTGTGTTGAAAATATTTATAGAACTGTCTGCTCTACTTGTGACGAACAGATTCTTAATAAACATAATTCAGTACCTAATCGAGAGATGTCCTTACTTAGAATAACTCATAGATCGTAGAGCTTGCAGTAAGACACTGTTTCTTTGATACTACGAGTATTCGTTCTTGGAATTTGAAAGCTGCCATGCGGTATGGTGCTTGACTTGTTACCCTTGATGGCATTTAGGATGGGACTCCCCATACGCCTCTTTCTTTTTGACCAAGATACCAAATCACTCCCAAATATTTCAACTGAATTTAGAGGATACAATTTCAACTTCCAATCTGTGTATGACAATAATTATGTTATTATGCTTTATATGACTGTTGAAGCTGAATATAAAACAAAACACAAAAACAAAAGACCTTAAAATTAAAAATAAATAAATAAAATTAGAAAAAGAGTGTTTGTGTAGTGAGTACAGTGAGTGCGTGTGTGTGTGTGTGTGTGTGTGTGTGTGTGTGTGTGTGTGTGTGTGTGTGTGTGTGTGTATGTGTGTGTGTGTGTGTGTGTGTGTGTGTGTGTGTGTGTGTGTGTGTGTGTGTGTGTGTGCATGTGTGTGTGTGTGTAATGTAATGTGAATAATAGAAAACAGAGTAACTTTCATGTAAGTGTCGCTTTTCAGTCTCATTGGTTTTTTCATCATCATGTTGACTCAACACGATGATAAAAAAATAAAATGTGACAGTATAATATTGCAAGCTTGCTAAAACATATCAGCATCATTTAAAATCAAGTTATGACAAACTTTCATTTATTCCCCTTCGATCTATTCTACTAGTTTCAATATAATTCTGAAATTATTTCTGGGTCCTGTAATAAAGTTTCTCAAATACGTAAAAAGCATTTTCCATTCAAAACACAACGTCGCTATTTCGGTAACGCCCAGCCAATAGCTATAGTATGCTGCATATATTCTAAAACTTCAACCTCGTTCTATTTTTGTGGAAGTTTCGTGATTGTATCACAGAATAATTTGTTATGAACCAGGAATATAGTATAAATCAGCAAAAAACTTGTTTATTTTCTAGCTATTTTTGCATGAAGACAAACACTGACATTAATTACCTGCTAACGAGTTGGTTCCTAAATAAAGGAAAAGAGGTGTGTTACAAGGTGCGCAAGTCAATGTGAAATTCTATACGTTTAGGACGGTATGGTTTCAAGAAAATGTCGTAACATTATTATTACTCATCAGCCGTGCGATTCTGTAATCATCTCACCGTGAAAGCTTGGGTGAAGTGAGCGTGGAGTGAGCTGACATTCGCTAGGGATTAACACTATTAAGTGGTCACTTCACTTATGATTTCACGGTGAGATTTTTACAGAATCGACCGGCAGATTTAGTTTGATAAATCTCTTCTGGATGACGAATGCTAGACACCTATCAATCTACATAATCAATCCGGTAACGGTACCGGAAATTTTAAACACTATCTCAAGCTTCGATCAATAATATTCTTGACCTAAGATCTCAAGACCATGATTTTCCATTGGAAAATTAATAAATCTTAGGATTTACCAAAATGAATTGGTAAATGTACGGTTTGGTATAAAATAAGACTATTTTTCGGGCTTTTAGGTACCATTAGAGTCTGACATATCGCACCTTCGGTAAGACAAGGGCCGAAGTGCTAATTTTCAAATTTTTCAGGTCTTTGTTCCTACAGGTAGAAATTAGTTTTTAAGGCACTTTGGCATATTTAACTCATTTTCAGAAATTTTAGCACTTCGGCCCTTGTCTTACCGAAGGTGCGATATGGTAGGTTTTACCAATGACGATGATAAAAAAAAAATTAAAAAAAAATCTTAGCTTTTACTAGAAAATTCTTAGGATTTACCGTAGTCTGAGCTTTTACAGTACATTATTTTATTGCTAAATAATTATTTGCCGCCTCCGTTTATTTCGCACAGAAATGTTGCAGTTTTGAAGAAAAAAATAAATTTAGTGCGTGATTCATTACTATGACGTAAGACAGGTGATGTCTTCGATATTATTTTAACTTCCTTCGCCCAGCGTGGGCGGAAATAAATAGAGACTGTATGTATAATGTAGTTACGGAACATTTGAATTGTCCATAAAGCTAAAGCTATTTTCGTCTCGTTGCATAATCCCATATTGTAATTTAAAAAATTCCCATATTGTAATTCTTGTGTCTAATAACATAGTTTTAAGCATTTGTGTATACTAACATTATATGGGCCATGTTGTCTGAATATAAAATATTTTTATTTTTATTTATTTACTAGCGACCCGCCCCGGCTTCGCACGGGTGCAATGCTGATCACTACATAGTATAAAACAAAATCGCTTCCCGCTGTCAGTCAGTCTCTATGTATGCTTAGATCTTGAAAACTACGCTACGGATTTTGATGCGGTTTTTTTTATAGATAAGAATGATTCAAGAGGAAGGTTTATATGTATAATACATGCATAATATAGTAGAGAAACACTGATAATTTTAGAGCCATTATTTCTCGTAAAAAGTATAGCATAAAAAATCGTTATTGTGGGTTATCCCTAAGAGATAGACATATGCCATTGCGGATTTTTTGGAGACCTTTTTAAGGTGTACAATACTGTAGTACATTATTTTGATCCATCTCGTAGGATTCAGCCAGCGTTTGCAATGTAAACGCAAAAAATGTGTTTATTTACGACATCACATTAGAAACCTCTAAAATTATCAGTGTTTCTCTACTATATTATGCATGTATTATAAATATAAACCTTCCTCTTAAATCACTCTATCTATTAAAAAAAACCGCATCAAAATCCGTTGCGGAGTTTTAAAGATCTAAGCATATATAGGGACAGACAGACAGGGAAGCGACTTTGTTTTATACTATGTAGTGATAATAAGTTCATTGTATGTATATTCGGGCCCTGCAGGGTAATTGCGTAATACACTATCAGTAGCAATACGTTTCATTTTGACAGTTCAACAACACTCATTGCGTTATTTACGTTGTTGAGCAAACACATTTTTCGAACATATGGAGCAATGAATTAGCAATATGCTTCAAAATTATCAATTAGGGTGCTGGCTTATAGTGTACCAAGTTAGAGGATGAAGTGCGTGTGACGCTTATTTTCCCCATTTTTTTTTTTCATCGTTTAGGTACTTTATTTTAAATTTTATGCCTCATACATAAAGTTCAAATAAACTTATTTTCTTCGTTTTTATATTTTTTCTATTTAGGTATTCGTAACGAAACGTTGCAGAGTGTTATCTTATCCAGTCTTAATTTAATCCAACAGTGGACGATGAGTCCACTGTTTGTCCATTGCCGATGACTGAAGAATGAGTTCTTTAGGATTTTTTATTAATAATTTCTTCTTTTTCATTCTTCTTCTTCTTCAGGCTAGGCTTAGGTTAAAAGGCATTATTGCTTCTCTAACCAAATTCTCTTACTTTATAATAGGGTTACTATTATAAAGTAAGTGAATTTTGTTTTGGGAATTTATAATAAATTAACGATTTAAATCTATTCTAATGTATACATTTTCAAGCATCTTTTAACATCTACCTTGCTTACCTCTGGGAAATTTAATTAAGGAACAAGTTCCTCGTGTGCTAATTAACAATACTTGCTAACAATGACTGATTCAAGATGACAGCCGGTCGATTCTGTAAAAAGCTCACCGTGAAAACTTGCGTGCAGTGAGCTGTCAGTGTCATCCCACTGATGCTAGGGATTGACCTAGCAAACATTTACAATCATAATCGAGGTTTTAATTATTCTTTTTATGCTAATTCTATTGGTCACTTTATATAATTACAAAGCTAGTAAAACACCCTCAAACCCACTTTTAACCCCACGAGGTTTTTGTGGCGTGATCACATCATCTGATTCACGAAATGTCGTGAATCGGGTGAAGTGATCACGGCAACTCGTCAGGACTAGTCTAGGAAAAAAAAAAACAATATTGAAATTCCGAGTAAGTTTCTGTTTTGCTACTTTATTTTAAAACCCCAAAAAATCTAGTACTTCTCGGGGTTTTAAAATAAAACAGCGTTGAAATTGTATAAAATAATCATTAGAATTAGCATAAAATATTATTAAAATCTTGATTATGATTGTAAATGTATGCTTGGTCAATCCCTAGTATCAGGTGGGATGGCACTGACAGCCTCGCTCCACGCTCACTTCACATAAGTTTTCACGGTGTGATGGTTACAGAATCGCACTGCAGTAGTTTAATTACGTGACCAACAAGCCACGACATTGATGATAATTTCGTAGTTGACAAGTGAATCATTCATGCCTACAAAATATGCCGCTGTTATTACTGCATAGCGGTATATGTCAGCTCAACTATTTATCAGCCCAAAGAAATATGGTTGTTATAAATATAGAAGCATGAGCATGAGGTTCGATTCACAGGTTGGGCAAAGTGTTACTACGTAATAGGCTCGCCCTTCTATTATACAGCGTGTAACGGAAAGGGGGTATCAACCCTGAAGGAGGTGAATGTGCTCATGAAACTCAACAACTTTACCCAAAGAACATAGGTCGAAATATGAAAAAAAAATTTGGCCCTCCCATAGTAAATCAATCAGCTGGTAGTCAGTTTTGTAAGGGAGGGCCAAATTTTTTTTTCATATTTCGACCTATGTTCTTTGGGTAAAGTTGTTGAGTTTCATGAGCACATTCACCTCCTTCAGGGTTGATACCCCCCTTCCGTTACACGCTGTATAGGAATTTAATATAACTGGTGAAATGTGTGTGTATTACTTATAGGTACCTACACAGAGTTTCAGAAAAATAAAGTGTCCTCGTGGTTTAACGGCTCTGCGCAGAACCATCGATCTGTGAGATAAGTATCATTGCGCGGTCAAGTGACGGGTGAAAAACAGTTTTTACGGCATCGAGATTCGAGGCCCATGTTGAAACATCTCACTTTTTTATGCCCTTGTGTTTCAGTTCGCATAACAATGATCCCCGAATACTTACGTTGGTTAAGGAGATTGGAGTTAAGTCGATGAATAAATGATAAATGTTTTTTTATCACATCTATTCAAAAAGAGCCAGTGTATTCTTCGTAAACAGGGATTAAAATAACTCTTTAATCGCTAGAAACTAAAAGTGATTTGAATTTGGAATGTGGATAATGTTAGGAAAAGTTCCAATCACCAAAGAGATCAATCACAAACACTGTATGAACAGGTAACAGGCTGTATGATAATAAAGTAGGTAAATCACGAGCGAGCCAAATTAAAAGAAAAAGTTTAAGAAAAAATCATGAAAAAATAAAAACACGCGAAAAGCATTCTGCCTTCGTTCGTCATTAGGGTGCTGTTGAGGCTTCCACCCTATTGTAGTGCGTCAGGTATTTTCGCCGATGCACACACTGACGACTATTCTCTACTGGCGTCGATAACATGCAGAGTAGGAGGAAGCACCAACAGTATCTTGAGGGTGTTTGCTGAAAGGCTGGATGAACCTACCATGGGTAGGTTTACCTAGCTTCATGTATTACATGGGGCTGGATTAAACTATTTGTGGTCGTTATATTATCACCTTTTTTTTCTAAGTATATAATAACATAATTTATAAGGTAATTTTAGACACTAACACAATGTGGGCCTATTTAATCTGTAAATAAAAGATTTTTATTTTTATTTTTAGTGAATAATCTACTATTATTTCTGTAAGTAGGTTTGTACAAACACTTTAACACGTCAATCATATTTTTAAAACTAGATGAGGTCAGCGTTTCTTATCTAAACAAACTCAGAGGTCACAGTCTTTTTTAGAGACGAGACATAATCTTGGTCAGATAATGTGAAGACCATGTAGATCGGTGTATGAAATGGTCTTTTTAGGAAAGAACCACACAGATTGGGTGTACCTGTCCAGTCAGGGCACGCGTTTGCCAGTAAGCATGCAGCTCAACTCAGAACTTAAGTAGATTCATGATATAGGTATATATATCTTCCTGTCCTTGTCCTACGTTATTTGGAGTCGGTGTAACACGTTTCCTGCTTCCATTCTCCTCTGTCAACCGTCACTCCCTTCTCTTACAAATTCGTACAATCCATCGAGCTTTTCTTTGGCCTTCGTCTCCCTCTTCACCCATCAACTTCATTCACCACTCTTTTATTCACATGCGTTTCGTCCCTCCTCATAACATGCCAATACCAAGCCAAACGATTTTCTTTCAACTTTTTTGCCACCAAAATGAGTATTAATCCATTTTCGTCACTCCACACATCCTTCTCAACATTCTCATCTCCGTTGCATGCATGCAATCGTTTTTCATCCGTCTTATTCACTGGCCAGCATTCCGATCCTTACTGTACGCCAATTGTAAATTTGCCCCTTTTACTTGAGGGGCATCGTCGCAAGTTGTTCCAGTGAACTGTCGCATTTCATTCAGGCATAAGCATAATTAGCCTATAATGTTCCCACTACTGGGACACAGGCCTCCTCTCTTCGGTAGGGAGCGAATGTACGACCAGTGCGGGTGGGTAGATGTCACATGTCTTCGAAATTTTCGTTCTAGGACATTCCTTTTATGTTTCTTCACGATGTTCGATAGGGAGCGGATGTACGACGCAAGCCTAGTCCGGGTGGTTAGATGTCACATGTCTTCGAAATTTTGGTTCTAGGACATTCCTTTTATGTTTCTTCACGATGTTTTCCTTCACTGTTTTGAGAGCAGTGGTGATTAAATTATTTACACAAAGTAAAGCGCCTGCCTGGATTCGAACCCACGACCTACAACTCGTAAGTCGGGGCTCATCCAAGTATTTGTGTAAAATACTGAAAATTAAAATCACCAGAGATAATAATAACCAAGTTAATAGGTAATAATTAGGTATAACTACCCTAACTACCCCCGTTTTTTTTAATTTCTCTCGCTCTGGGTGGTGCGGGAATCAATTGCCTGTGCCAAGGGCCACGGTAACTCGTTACATCTCTTCAAATACTGAAAATTAAAATCACCAGAGTTAATGATAACCAAGTTAACAGGTACTAATTAGGTATAACTACCCTAACTACCCCTCACTCCAACATTTATAAACCAAATTAACATCAGCTAATTGGCTATAAAATCTGATGGCTGCATAAAACAATGACAATGTATGTGGACACAACTAACGGAAACAATCTACAAAATGGGTACTGTTAGTGCCGCCGCTCCCTGACCGTCTCTATTTATAAAGTAAATTGCCTGCCGCAAAGTGAACATTGATATCTATGCCAATCTTGTTAATTCAATGTCTTTATGTTTACCGTTTTATTTGGGGACCGTATCAAATAAATTACATGGACAAGGGTTGATAAAGAACGTTCCTGAAAGCACGTTATTTTTTCACGTGATTTATAAAGTTTGGAAAATGGTTAGCCAGTGTATACCTAACTACCCCAGTTACTTGTTGGTTTCTGCGTTTCCTTTGTAGAGCGATGGTAGACAGGCATGAAATAAAAAGTCCTTAATTTCAATTAGGTTAAGAATCAGCATTTTCTGAACATAACAAAGATAGAAAAAGACCTTCTAAGTAACGCGTTGTAAGTTCCGCCCACTGAACGTTTTGTATCTAGTGTTTAATTTATTTTTTGTAATTTAATGTTCTGGTGTACAATAAAGGAAGTTTATGTATATAAATAAATAATTAATTTAAATAGGATAAGAGCAGGATAATAATAAATGATAACTAAAAAAATTATAACTAAATAAAATTAAATATGTATAATTAAATATATCAAATATTTGCGCACCATATGTAATGAATGGTAAAATGTAAGTGGGCCACATTTATGTTAACAACATACTACTTTGCACACCTACATTCTGGCAAATAAATTATTATTATTAAATGATAACTAAATAAATGGGCGCCCAAATCCCCATCAACAACATTAATCGGATGAACAGCACTGGGTACATACTTATAGGTACTACCCTATACTTGATTGTTAAATACTTATAGCAACAAAACCTAAAAAAGCACACGCTCTTATAAGCGCTATAAGTATTTCATACTGGCAATAAAAATGTCGATGCATAAACCCCTACGTTTTTCAAACCTAGACCATATCAGTGCAATAATCGTTGAATAAAAGTCTGGCCTACATTTTCAGCTGCTCGGGAAGCAGCCATGTTGCCGTTTCTATGGCAACCGGAGGCTGCCTCTCCGCCTCTCGACCCGCGCGCACAGATCAATGCTGAAAATTTTCCAGGGTTGCTGCAGACGCGATGTATATTTCGTCTACAAAATAATGAGGATGTTTCCACAAAGAAAATGGCCGATTTATTCATTTATTATTAAATTTTAATTTCATTACATATTATTGGGGGCGATTAGATCAGCTAGTCTATTGTAGGTAGATGCTCATATTTAACTTTCCCGGTAGTATGGAGTACTAATTACTTAGCTGTCTATAAAAGTAAGTATTTCTAACTACGTGTCAAAGTAGTGAACATTTTTCTAGTGAAAATGACGACTGCATACATTAGGAAAAACTTAGCTACGCCAACCCTACGCGTCCGTCTCGTCACAATTGCGCGGAACCTCATTCCCAGTCCCGCGTCCCGTGGAAGAGGTCTGCGTTTCCTCCCTAACTTCCCCATTGTGACACCATAGGATGTAAACAGTGGTGCTTTCCATGAGTTTAGAACTATGTGTTAATTACTGCAAGTGAGGTATGTTTGCTAGCTATAAATAATGAGATGGTTTCACTTACTTTAATTATATAACACCTTTTAAGTTCATTAGTTCTGCGAAGGTGAGATATTGTCTCAATTATTTTATTCCTAGTAGGTATTGTAAGTAGATACTATTATTTTTTCTGGCTTTGAAACTGTTGTTTTTAACTCACTTATTACGCAAAGGTAGATGTTTAGCCATTCTGCGATCATCATAAAATATTTCTTTCGTTGGATGTGGTTTTGTTGAAATCTAAAGTGCTTCCGTCACAAATATGTATAAGTTATTGAGGTAATAAACAAAATCATGACTGTATTAAAACCCCGGACGGTGAAAAGCCACGTATAGTACGTTCACAATCACGTAGGTATAACAACCCCGGACCGCAAAAAGATGGCACGTTTTGACCCAAACCAAATCAATCAATGTGTTTTATCAGGAATTCCTCCTTGCTATGACAGCAAAAGACATGTCCGAAGAAGATCCAAATTCCGAGGAGATAATCCCCATTCCAGTCCAGATATTCCTGTGGAGACAAACCACCCCGTTTGTGAGACCGCGCCTAGGAAAAGTCCACGATGCCGCCTGCATGGTGAGTAAATCTTTATGACAATCATAAAATTGTAATAAGTATATTGATAACGCCTACACCTAAATGTTTGCAAAATGTGTATATACGCTCAGAACACTGGCTGATTTTTGTGTTTCTGTATTATTGGTCTTTTTGGAAAAGACGTTGGGTTTTAGGAAATAACTACAGCACACATGGTGTAGTGGCCCATCTAAGGGCCCATCATCCAAGCCCACACAACTGCAGTCTTTAATTATTTATTCTACACTTGAATTGTTTTTACCTACGTGGCTACATATCGATAACGCATCTGTCTTAGAGCATTAAAAAGGCCAAATTCGTCATGACCTTCATTCAACTTGAACATGTGCTAAGCTAATTATATTATTGTAAGTAAGAACCTATGTTGTATGGCTATGAGGTCACAGAATGTATTCCGCACATTGTGTACTAAATATATTGCGGTAATTAATATCTCCCGTATGGTCTAGTGGCTAGGATACCTGGCTTTCACCCAGGAGGCTCGGGTTCGATTCCCGGTACGGGAAATCTTTTTGGCATTGTCTTGAATTTTGTGTGTAGTTTTGTTGTTGATTGTAAAGTGTCACTTATTTGTTGATAACACGCAGTTCTGTCAACGTGCTCCTGGACACCATGTAAGTAATCACATTATTGTGCTTTAGCTTTAATTATGCTTATTAACTTGATTTATTAGTTATTATTGGTCTGTATTTTATGTTTTCATTTGTATTGTTACTGTAAGAAACACAGTATTTTTATTATGACGTTGTTCTTAACTTATCTATGTTTTACACCTTGTTCGCTACATTTTGTTATTTCTAGAAATATGAATAAATGGGAGCTGTTAGTGAGAATTTCTATTAGAAGCAAATATTATTTTTATCCTTAACAGCTTCATGGGCCTCCCTCTACTTTTAACAATAATTACTCAAACAATCGGCTGCTATTCTTTTTTTAGCCTCATAACAGGTTTTATTTTAATTTGGCAACATTTTACAAACAAACTTCTAAAAATGACATTGACACTTTGACAAACTTTACTGTTTGACATGTTTACCTTAGTCTTGAATTTTCCAGTGTTTGCTTACATGAAAACTTTTTCACAGTGTTTATTAAATTGTACAATCTTTATTTCAATCGCACACCCCCTAGGAAGTTAAAGAAGCTTGCAAGGTAAGATTTCTTCCTTAGTAAAATATATTGTTAATTCATAAAATCATCATTCATAAAGCATTTTAAACCTAATTACTCGGAATACTTTCTGTATTCTGAGCCTAATTATAACGAATGGGTTGTGAGAGCTTTCATTCTCTTCAGTACTTTTCATAAAAAGTTAAAACTTTGAAGAAAGAGTCTTATTATTGTAGGAGGTACCTAAAAGAATACTGTAACTGCACGGAGTACTTGGAGTATTTATACTTACCTGTAATAATAAGACCCATTCTCTGGTCAGAGGGTCGTCTTACTGGAAATCTTCCCAATCTTAATAAAAACCTTCCTGTAAATTACAGTCATTTGAAAAAGTGCTGGTTCAAAATCTGCGGTTTGGCCTGTCTATCAGCCTAGCAGATGCTATAGAGTCCATTCCACGATGGCGGCTCATACAAGCATCATTACCTCATGTGATGCATGCATTAGCAGCTCTGTTACACAACAGGTAAAGTTTCTTTTTATTCACTTTGGAATTACTTCTTGGTAAAGTAATCAAGGGACCAAGGCAACAGCAAGTTGCCAAACAATTATGATTTATTTTATACAAAACTTTTTAAGACATGCTCCATTCAAATTAATTGTCATGCTTTGTTTGACTTCCTTTGGAATCAGCAAAATTTATATAAATCCTAAACTAAACATTCTGCAATCATCAGTGGATAAACACAAGCATTCAAATATGTAGAAAAGAAACAAAATACTTCAGAAGATAAATTATTATAATCTTAATGCATTTTTTTAGGGTAAAGGACAACATGCAATCGCTGGGCAATGTGGAAACAAAGCTGCTGTACACACTACATTGGATCCTCCTTGATGCATCCGATGAGTGTATTGAAAGCGACTATGAGAATGGCGTCTTCTTCTCAAACCCTTTCCATTATTTGTTCTCCATACCTGCTTTGACGGTAAATATTAAAATTTCTTTCAATATAAACTAAAGAGAGTGTATAAATTATACAGGGTGTAAGGGACATCAATGTTCAACCTGTTATAGTAAGTTTCAAACTTCATGGCAGCTCTGAAGTTCGCTACTCCTTGCACAGTACCCCACCCCTCACGCCCGCTAACATGCGAACTTGTTACTGCGCAGCGACGCGTCATGTTCCGAGCCGCCATAAAGTTTGCATCGGTCTGTACCCGGGATTCAGTTCACGATTGAACTCCCTATTGAAATCTTTCTTCAGTTATGAAATAAGGTTGATGTCCATAGCTTTGAAACAACTCTCAAGTTCTCTTTTGTATGAAAAATTTCATACAAAAAACATTCACCACATTATACTCTATTCCTCTTACAGTTTTAATCATTTTTTCAGCTGTTTGTGTTCCTGTTTGCACCACTATCTCACCATCTGAAAGAGTCGGACTTCACAAACAACTATCGGTTAGAAAATGGCCTGAAGATGTGGCAAGCAATGTGGGAGTTCAGGCATCCTGAAGCACCATGCTTCACCACTCTCGTCAAACCTAAGCCCAAGCCTCTAGGTGGCAAGTATTCCAAGAGACACCAACCAGGCGACGTGTTTATGGGACGTATGTAGAGAAACCTATCATACTTTTACTCTTTAGTAATTTTATTACTAACGACTATAATTTATGGTACTTTTCCTTAACATCATTTCTTGCAATTGCATCCCCTGGACTGACCCCGCTGGAGTTTGTTTATTTACTACTGTAACCTGATTTATTTATGTATTTAGCAACCTTGGGCGTATGCGTGTAAACCTTTTTTTTATACTTATATGAAGCTTGGTTTCGATCATCATTATTATTATTATTAAATAACATTTTAATTACTGTGACATTCAAAAATTGACATAGTTTATAGCTAATAAATTTTGATCTTACAGGCAAATTGTCTAAGGAAGAAGGTGGAGGTGGTAACGTGAGTGGAAGTCCACCCAGCCAGAACGTGTCGATGTCGCAGTCGGAAGTGACGTCCAAACAGGCCAGTACTGAAGAGGAGCCTTGGCTCTCGTCGCCCAAAGACACCATATTCCCTGAAACTATTCCGGAAGAGAGTTCTAGTACTGAGGAGGAACATGTGGTAAGACAAAAGGAAATACAATTATGCTTATTAGTTAATGAGTAAGGAATGCCTTATATTCCATAAACCCACTTTCGCACGGACATAAAAATATCGCGGCGGTATTTTATCGAGTACTGGATTTTCAACTCTCGGTGTTGAGCTGATCATTGAGAATCTAACAGAGCGCAATCCAGCGCGTCATAAAAACACACCGTTGGATTCCCAACTCTCGGTACTTTTCAACCCACTACGTTGAAAATCCAGTGCGCGAGAAAAATGCGCCCGTGTGACCTGGGCTAAGGGTTACACATGACATAAGCACTACGGATTTTTTATGAAACCTTTTTATTTTAATATTGTGCCTAGATAATTGACGTGAACTCTAAATAAATACAATTTTTTAGTGTCTGGCCAACACATTTTCTAACTGGCTTTTCTTTCTTTGTTCTAATAGGGTTTTCTAAATTCTTTTTCCATTACTTTCAGTTTATCTACCGACTGCCTTCGGAACAAAATTTCGGAGGTGCTGTGAAGGAGGCATACACAGTGTATGCAGCCGACCCCAGTATATTTCAACCACGCAAGCCCGACGGCTCGAAGCCAGGACTACCAGGGATCAAACCGCTGCCACAAATCACAAAGATGAGGTAAGAAAGAACTCAAATGAAATGTCTGCTGTGAAGTCACCTTTTTTTTTTTTTTTAAGCTGTAGCATAGTCAGCCTACAGTGTTCCCACTGCTGGGACACAGGCTTCCTCTCTTCGAGAGGGAGTGGGCTGTAATCTACCACGCGGGATTAGTGTGGGTTGGTAGATGTCTTCGAATTTTTGGTTTTGGGACATGCCACGTTTGCTCATGATATTTTTCTTCACCGTTTCGAGAGCAGTAGTGATGAAATTAATTAATTATTTTAAGCTATGATGGTTGGAAACTCGGGTAGGATAATGTAAGACATAATGAATGGTCCTAATATTTTATTATTGCAGTTCTTCCGACAAAGAGTCTCTATCAGACAGTGGCGGAGGTGGAGGCGGGCCCACCAAGGGTACTCCTACATCCTCAGAAAAGCCACCCACTGCTAAACAAGGAAACGTAAGTAGTTATATCAAAAAAATTACTTTGATAAATTATCTTTTCATACGAATTTGAACAATAATGTTATAGGAACAAATTTCACATTCGTATGAGATGCTTACTTTACTGAAGAACGTCAAAGTGCGGTCAAAGGTTGACTAGTAGAAAATGCCCATGACAATAAGTCCGCCTCTGTACAGTTATGTGCTTGAAGTATTAAATAAATAAATAAAGTGAGGTTTGTGAATCTTCCCTTAGACCTAAGTATTGTTGCGAAGCCTGGGGTACGCGTGTTTTGTTTCTCTTTATCTCAGTACATATTTCACCAAAAAGGCCGTTTTGCTATGTATTCTCAGGTGTCGGCTGCTACATTCCTAGATGTTGCTACGTTGAGGTGCTTATTTACATCGCAATGGCAAGAAGAGGGCGTGTATTGGGCCCTACACTATTTATACAACAGGTATTTTTTCCTACATCATATTATACAAATAATAGGTGATCAACAGAATAAAACACACATTACATTACAGGTTACGAGACATATGCGACGATATGTCGAAACAAACACAACCAAGAAAGAGAAGCAATTCCTTGCCTATACCTAAGATAGAGGTATCAGTCTACCAGAGCCCGGATATAAAAGACCGCGACTCACTGAAGAACTTTATCGAAATTCCAGAAGTTAAAGACATGTCTCCAATAACAGAAATGCCTTTCCCATCACCAACAAAAGTAGCAGAAGAAGAAAATCTCATGACTCGAAGATCCAGTGAGAAGATAAAACGCAAAATGAAAATGGCCGACCTAAAAGCATTTGTGGAAACAAAGCTGCTGTCGAAGTCAGAAAAAGCGCTGGAAAAAATTGGACACGACGACCACAAGTTCTCCTTCCACTCCGCAGTTAGGATGCTATCTGTAGCTATATTTTTTCGCTTATTTTAAACGTTTATCAAATATAAATATTTAATTTATAAACTTTTTCAGGAATATCACAGGAGTTTGGACAATACTGATGATCGTCCTAATTCTGCGTTGGCGAGTAACTTCCCGCCCTTGGCCCCGAGGCTAACTGGCGATTTATTCCACTGCAACCTGATCAAAGGAAAAAGTATGCCCAGTCTTAGGTAAATATCACAATCCAATTACTCCTTTTTTCATATTTTTCTTTTCCATGGCATTTTCCATTTTAACTTTTATAGCTATGTAATTTTTAATAAAATCTTAAGTAGGTATACATTGAAAAGGCGTAGATATTTTTTTGTACTAACATGAAAATATGCAGTAGGTACCTATATTCGATTCTATTTATTACAGATTATTATAGATGATTTAGGTTTATTAATAGATGTAGAATATTATTATTATTATTAATAAACTAGATTTTTTTGGAGGAGGAGAAATATGACTGATAAATACCTACCAATAGGTACATTGCATCTTTTAAGAATAAGTTCTGAATCAATCATTGTAAACATAATTAGTTCAGCAACCTTATTGTGTAACACACTCTTAATGCTAATCGCTTTCATTCTGACACTTGAACAGCACTCATTACGTTGCCGTGCAATTGCCATTAAGTCTCCGTTACGCAAGAAGACTACTGTTCTCCCTCTCTTGCATATATTTCAAAGATCTCACAAGCTGAAGTAAAACGCTAAGCAAATATCGACGTAGCAGCAAATATAACGACTTTTATTAATATTCACAAAATCGAACTCCAACTTCCTTTTATCACAATCACATAATCGTCATATTCTTTCATTATCGAAGCACAGCATGTTTATTTTATCAACACTAAATTCTGGGTGAAGATTCTATTAAAAAATTATATTTATTCTCTTTCTCCCATCTTGTTGACGCTTGTACCCGTACTATTGTAATGGACGAACGATTCGGTCGCTAGCTGTCTGATTGATGAGCTAGCCTCCAATGGGTAAGTGAGCAAATTAACAAAGAAATTAGAGGCTTCGTAACTTAGACGCTAGTCATGCCGGATTGGTAAAACAAACTAGTATTACGACATTTACTAGGCGTAGAGGTTTTGCTTCAGGTTTTTAAAAGCACTCCCGAAATGAGGCCTTGTTGCTACATACAGTAGGCTTATTTCAGCACATCAAACAATTACTTTGATCTAGTAACTAAAACACTCAGACACACACTGTCACAAGTCACAAGTCACAATAAAACATAACATCAAAGTAGTTGTATGCACGCACAATGCTCATTAGATTCTGATACACAATCCATCAAATTAATGCATTAGAACAATAGTAAGATAACGTAGTTAGATGGAATAAATTCCTTCATATAGTTTGAGGCTTCATTGTATGCGATAATGAGTACAATCCATGCAAACATCACTTATTTACCAATAGAAACATATAAAAATAAAAGCATACAATTTTGAACTTTAATGCTTCACGTTAAGGATACTGTTCAATTGCAAGTTATTAGAAGTTATTCATGATAGTCACCAAAGTAATACGACCTAAAAGCATGAATCAATACTGAATATTTAGCATGAACAAAATACACGACAAAACACAGGTATGTTGTGGAACGTTTGTGATAATAAAACGAAATATAAATCGTTTAGATTATCACCAAACAATAAATAAAAACTTATAAAAGTCTAATCAACCTAAACTATAAACACTTTGGTCTTTTAAACAAATTGGGTAAGTGTGACAAAAGTTTCTAAAAGAAACCTGTTATTTTAAAGACAGTTATTGCAGGTACATCGATGAAGTGAGGACGGAGAGAACGCAAGGACCGTCTAATACGATGCCTACAAATGCACAGAAGAAGAAGAATCCTATTATTACTGTGACTGAACATACGCCTACACCCTCTCCGGATTATTTGTCTAAGACAAGACAGGTGAGTAAAAATACTGAAATATTTACAATGCATACAGTTCGATACTGAAAGTATTTTCGTGCACATAGCTTACCCCTTGAGATTCCTTAAAAGGAAGTTAAAACTATCCAAAAATGCCCTGAATCTCGTGGCTCTCGTAAGAGGAAGTGTTCACGCGGAATAAACGTTACATTTCTTGAATTGCTGACTAGAGTCAAGCACAAGGCATTTTCGCGATATTTTTACCATACTCTGCAGAGAGCATTGTCTGAACTGCCTCTGATAGCCTGAATAGGAAATCTATAAAATTATAATACTATGTTATTTTATGTACTAGCTGGGTACCCGGCTTCGCTCAAGAACATTCCACAAGATTCCAGAAAGGTCTGGAATGTTGTGGAATGCTCGCGAATGTTTTGGACTGTTCTAGAAATTTCTAGAGGGCGAAAATTCCAGCCCTTATATCTTCAAAAGCATTCCGTTCAGGTAAAAACGGGAAACTTCTTCATAGACAGGAGATATAGGGTTACCACACCATACTCGTATAACTCCCTTGATGGTACCGGGACTCATTTCCGAGTTTTAGCGGGACGCACATTGTACACTTTCTTTTATAACTAATATTGATTTGCTTGCAGGGTTCACTAGAATCTCAAATAGACTCTGTCAGCATGCAAGGATCCCAACACATACCGACACCGGAACGTAAACCCAGCCTGACTCGGTCACAGACCGACTCAAACATTACGTACGTCGTTGAAGAAATACAGGAGGCTCCTGGCTCTTTGCATTATATTACGAAGGATGGGGATATTGATTTCCAAGTTGTTCTCAAGGTAAAGTATTTTTTTTTTTTTTTTGATAAAAGTCTTGATTTTTGAGTTCTAATGTAAACTATTTTGGAAATATAGATTTTCGTGCTGCCTATGTCGAATAAAGTTTATGGTAAGTATCCAGGCCAGACTTCATGCCTGAGTGTTTTCTGTCTAGCTGATCTAGCCCATATTTCAATATTAAATTTTCTCAGTGACAGCATTTCGCAGAGTACTAATTCATAGTAGCTACTTTTTATATCTACCCATCATCATCATTTCAGCCTAGAATCACCCACTGCTGGGTATAGTTCTCACCTTTTTCCTGCCACACTTCCCGGTTCCGTACGTCCTCCATCCCGGTGTTTCCCGCGGCTTTCACGATATTATCAATCACAGCGCGCTTTTGGACGCCTCTGGTTTCTTTAGCTTCACTCCATCGACCAATTTCCTTGTCTAAAAAGATGTCCTGCCCAACTCTACTTGAGGGGCATCGCCCCGTCCCCGATGCCGTAGTGGACTTTCGACTTATGACGGATTGCGGTGTTACGCACACGCTCTAGTGCTAGTAGGGTTTGTATATTTTATACCCACCCTAAATAAACGAATGCATATTAAAATTACAGGCTGTTTACTCCGTATCAACGATGGACAGTTTCTATATAACTCTTCGTGTTATGGAGGTGATGTTGAACTTAGTAGACACGCTGATGGAAATGGGTGTCCACAAGAATTGGCAAAATAGCAAGAACGAAGAAGCAATGCCCGGAAACATGGATCCTATGGCGGAGTTCAATAAAGATAAGGAAAGCAAAGTGAGTGAATGTCTTTTGACAAGCTAACGAGAAATATTTGCTCCATTTTTAGCGCTTAGCTGTCATGTACTATCTGTTTAAGGAATCTTAGATAATATACAACGTGTAACGTTAAATGCGCAAAACCTCACACACCCCAACTGATATTTAATTCAATTGACCTATTTCAGAGAGAAAATAAGTCATTAAAAAAATTGTAAAGGTTTCATGTGCTGTTTTAGTTTTACTGGCCATTCTGATCGTTTCTTGCGTCTGCGACGACGCTTTACCGAGGGAGGTGTCGTCACCGGGCCGCTGCGCCGCGCTGACATTGGCTTGCTTGACCTATTAATAAATAGACACGGCAACGTTTTTAATGAAGATTTTTTGAAAAATGTGACATATATTAAAAAGTGGTTAAATTGATTCTGCTCGTTATTCTGATCAAACTATTTCCAGATTTTGCGCATTTAACGTTACACGTTGTATATGTATGTATAAGCACTCTCCGATTTTTGGGATACAGGTTTATTCCTAGTTCCGGTAGCATCGAATTATTATATACGTCTAGTTTTAGTTAGAAAATTATTTCAATAAACAATTTTAATTTCATGTAACCCAATCTCATATTTCATATAAAAATGACCCTAGAGTACCTTTAACTATTAATTGTTCAAACGCCATGTTTTATAGGAAAGAGATTCAGGAATACCATGCGCTCAAAGCCAGGAGTCAACAAACATAGATGGGGGCGACAGCACGAAAGAGAGAACCAGAGAGGAAGACAACTTGGATTGTCCTTATTACATGATCATGCATGTTATACTCAGGTAAGTCTGTGTTCTGTAAAGGGTGAGCTATGCTGAAACTTTCACGTTTAAATAGTGCTGATTCTATGCCTTATTTCAAGAAATAGAAAGAAATAAAATACGGTTATTTGCGGTAAACATGACACAGTGAAAGAACACAAACACAAAAAAGATTCGTGTGGGGTACGACAGCTAAAATATGAAAAATAAAAAAATAAAATCGGTGGCATAAATGAAAATACATAACCGACTTCCGAAATGAAAGTTATTTTTTACTTTGTAGTTTTTTAGAATAGAATAGAATACTCTTTATTATGTACACCATATAAATTACAGACATAAATATAGAAATTTTACAAAGGGTGACACAATGGGCGGTCTTATCATTAAGAGCGATCTTTTAAAGACAACCTTTGTATAGATTGATAAGGGAAGGAAAGACAAATACTGTAGGTAGTCTGTGGTGTACCATTTAAACGATACAATGAATACATACATAAAGTATATTATACTGATCGAAATAAATATATACATATAATAATAGACATGAAACAGGAGTAAAGGAGTGAAGAGTGAAGAAGAGAGTTTTTTTATTTTTTTTATTGTAAAAAATCATTAAGTAATCTGCTCATCAGGCTACTCCGTCAACTAGGCTGTTCGCATGGTTGCGCCACAGCACTCCGAGGCCCTCAGGCAGAATGTCTTCGTGTGCAAGCGAGGAACTCCTTACGCCAACTGCGTTCGGCTTCCATTCCTAAGTTTACCATACGCTTGAAGGAAATGACGAAGTATTCACCCATACGAGAGGTGCTGGATAACTTGCATGCGGCCGTTGGGTTTTGTGCTGAACCTGCTACGTTGGTATCGCCTATGAGTAAGTACTTATATTCCCTTGATATTGATCTGTACTTCTGTAGTGTAGACTTCCTTGCACAAAACGTCTGTTTAACCATACATTTATGACGATCAAACGTCTCTTAACTTTAACCAACGTTTATAAATAAGAAGGTATAATGACAGAGCATTTTTTTTAAATAATATGACGTTTTGATTGACTATTGATTTTGTTAGTTTTACAGAAGATTGTTAGTTTTTCATTCTTGCCGCTGTTATATAAAAATCCTTTTTATAAATTGGCCCTATAATGTTTCTCATTTCAACATACTCTATATGATATACATATGTTTATCAAAAAGACATAAAAATAAAAGCTATGACCTTGGCGAGGCGTTCTGTAGTTTCTACCCTCAAAGCCAACCTGTAGTTTATGAATGTACTATAATTTCTCCAGATCAACAAAAACGCAGCTTCACGAAGTCTCCAGATATAAGTAACCTCCAATCAGGTTACGCTACTAACTTTGGTAACGGTCAGGGCTCCAACGCGAACAGGGCAATAGAGACGTTTATCATTGAAACAACGTTCAGAGTACTCGTCACAAGATTCGCTTTGATGCACAAAGAACTGAAAATGCTTGATAATTCTGTAAGTATTGTGTGGCAATAAATGTTGGTTATCTGTTCTTGTATCTTTAAATCTTGTAGTCTATTCAACAGACTACTTTGTTCTTAGAATTTTTGTGATGCTTGTAAATTTGCTTTGTACGACTTTGTTTGCTGTATAAAAAAGCCACAATTTTATTGTTCCCTTCTTCAGCTGTTGCAAAATTTTACATAAAGTACAAACACCCTGAATTCTAGTCTGACCCAGCTCATATATTTAACTGACCAAAAAATTCCTTATCCAATAAAAAAAAAATCGTCAAAATCGGCCTACTCTGTAAAAGTTTATGGTCGTAAATTATAAAAAAAAACATTTGTGTCGACTTGAGAACCTCCTTTTCTCGTAGGATAAAAATGAACGCAAGATAATTTTATCGATAATAGTCTGGAGCTAATCCGGTTATATTTCTACTCTTAGACGTTATACATGGAAGTGCGTCTGCTTCTAAGCTATGTGCGGGAAGCCCATGGAGGGGAGTTTCGTGTGGTAGCGTTTAGCGCACTGCTTGACACTGCAGAAAGACCTGACAGCCAGCAGAAAGAATCTAACATGCAGACAACCAGAGTTATCAGGTTTGTTTCGCCAAATTATTTTAATAGCTCTTCCTGCTTTTTAACTTCCTTGATTTCTTTTTCGGGCTGAAACGATCCTCGAGCATTTTATAATGTGCGTTTTAAATCATCAGTTAGATCAATGATCTTCTGTCGTGCCTTAAGTTTCAAATTGATAAAGCTATTTAAAGTGTCATAAACATTAAAAAGAGATGGATATTATTTAAAATCCTATGCACATTGTTCTGATTCAGGGCTTGGTTTCATTCGATTTTAAGTTGTAATTAATAATAATAATAATAATAATAAATCCCTGGACATTTCACACAGCACCATTTTGTCCCAAGCTAAGCAACCTAATGCTTGTGTTATGGTAACAAGATGGCTGATAAACTACTGGAACTAATTCTGGAAGATAAAAACTTTTCGAGATCGTTTCTTAACTTTTATAAACTTACTACAGGCACATTCCTCGTCAAAGCGAAGAGGAGCGTGGTTCCGACACAGGTGCCGACTCCGGATGTGCACCTGATGAGCGATCACACAAGAAGTTTACATTTAAGAAGAGAAGTACTTCGTCAACGGGGGCACATGTAAGTGAAGAAACTTTACTTATATTCAGAATAATTTATTTAGGGCTGATTTTTCAATAGATGATTTCAGATATCACAACCTGACTAACTGAAGAGAAAATATTGCCGTTTGACAGCTTTTGTATAGAAAATATGTCAAACTGTCATATTTATTCTTCAGATAAAAGTTATCTGACTATCGAAAAATCAGCCCTTAAACGTTAATACCCTAAACTGGTTTGTCCAAGAAGCGCAATACAGGTCAAGCTATTATTGTTAACCGAGAAACCCTGATATAAAGTAGAGATTACTTGACCAATGAACACAAGACCAAGAGAAAGACTGTACTTGCTTAGCTTAAAATTTCACATCGCCGTATATTTTCTATCCCACAGAGCCTCTTAGAAACAGAAGGCGGCGAAGAATCAGCGAGCCAGTCCCCACTATCAGTGCGCACGCGCCGGTACCAACTGACGCCGCGCCAATCAGAGCGCACCATCCCGTCAGCCTCGTCAGCCGACATCACGCCTCACCACAAGATCTCGCATTCCAAGTCCATTCCCTCAAAGTTCCACATCGCTGGCATTGGTAAAATAAAACATTGTTGTGCTGATCTGCGAATAAGAAAGTGTATGTATAATACCAGATTTGGTTCGTTTATCACCGTGATTAGTTTCAAGACTCATCATTAACAGAACGCATAACATTGTGCAACATTATTAGGTGCAAATATGATAGTTGCTTTACATCTTAATAATTTCTTCTGCATGAGAAAGATAAAAAAAAAAATTAAAAATGTTATCCTTGGCAACAATCCTATCGGTGATAATACAGGTACATTTTTTTTTTTCAAGCAAGGATCGGGTTCGATTCCTGGCTAAACTAGGGGCTTTTTAGAAATACTAAAAACAAGTTTATGGTTCTTTTAACCACTTTTTTCTTCTGCTCTTATTAAAAACTCAACCCGCACAATATCCCTTCTATCCCAATCTCAACTGTTAGTACTACAAAATGACGACAACATTTCGAATTAGTATAGTTCATTCCGTTAGTGAAATAGTTTCCATGTGTTTTCTAACCCAGCATACCATCCATAAACTCCATATATCGTAAATTATTTTCTTCTAGTGAACTGGTTCCGTCAGAAACCACATCATTCTCAATCGTTGATCCGCAACGGAGGTGGGTCGGGAGAGTCTCTGCCGATCTCCGGCAGTATGATATCGTTGGCCCGGCCGCCGCACATGCCGCCGCCGCATACGTCTCGACCCGTACATGTTAAGAGGAGGGTCGGATATACTTTGAACAGGTAAGATTGTAATTATGAAAGCAGCTTAAAATTTATATTCAAATATAATGTTTCTTACCATGGGTAAGAAGCATTATGGTCCAGCAGTGCGATTCTGTAACTGTCTCATCGTGAAAACTTAGGTGAAGTGAGCGTGGAGTGAACTGTCAGTGTCATCCCACCTATTACTAGGGATTGACCAAGAACAATCAATTCATTTACAATCATACAGACGCCAGCACATCAAGCTACCCGAAACTGTCAGATTTTCCCAATCAACTTTGAACCTTATGCTTTAGCACTAAAGTTGAAAATCTATTAAAGAAATCTGACAGATTGTAGTAGCTTGATGTGCTGGAGTCTGTACTAAGTTGTCTGTGTTCTGAAAGCAGGTTGCCAGGTAGATAATATTGATAAATACACGTGGATATATTTTTCAGAGCTCGAAAGAGGGTAGAAGACAGACTGAATAGATTTGGTCTTAGGAAAATGGGGAAAAAGAGAGATGGCAGTATAGAAGATACTAGTGGTGGTTGTGAGTACAATACATTTTTATTGAACTGATATTTGACATATTTTCTGCGCCAGTACACTCTAAGGCGCATCACACACAACAACGCGCCACGCAACGGTTCGCGGGAAACGGAGCCAAATTCCCCGCGCGGTAGCGTATATTTATTGAATTTGTATATGAAAAGTCACGCGCGGGGTCGCGTTATCTGCGCCCCGTCGCGTGGCGCGTTGTAGTGTGTGATCCACCTAAAAATGTGCGTATAAGTATAATTATTTTTTCGTAAAACTGTTTGCATTCTAGGTTTGGAAAGAAGGTCATGTAGCGAAGTTATACCTAGCGTTATAATAATAATGATTCGTTTTTCGCTATAAAAAAAAGTAAAATATACTCCCTTCTTCAGACATGTCCCGGCGTGGCTCCGCAGAGGGTGGTTCGGGTGGCGGCGAATCCGAGGTTGTAATACTAAAGCGCCGTCGTCTAGTTGCCGCTGCGCCGCTGTACGCGGGACTCGCTCGATTCAACTTCTTGTTAGACGCGACACAGCCTGGCGGTACGCCTGACGCGCTTTTCATGGCCGCACTCTTAGATTTGGTACGTGGATAATTTTATTTGAGTTTTAGTATTAAAAAAAAAACAATATAAATGGAGAGAGCCTTTTCTAAAAGTTTTAATTATAAGCCATGCAGGAATCTATTCACATATTTTGTCATTCTTTGACAGTTGAATGAGATAGCTATAATACGAAAAATTGACGTAGGGTGTCAATTTGATTAACAATTAATTTCCCTGACTGCTGTTCCTGGTTTGGCTTTAGTATCTTATCATGAATGTTTACATTTCCTTTGTGTTTTAATCAATCACAAATTATAAATATTATGTCCAACGATTATCATTTTTCAGCCACACACAGTAGTCGTTGGAAGGGCCGCAATACTTTTAGAATGTGCTCACTTGGTGCATAACTGCAATAAGGGCCAGTGGCCTTATTGGTTGAAATCGAATACGTCCAAAGCTGCTGGTAAGAATTTATTGAATTCATAGACAATAGAGGATGGACTGCGCGATCCACTCAGAAAATTGTCCACTTTGTTAGAAAGGGGCAGTGCGATGATACTCCCCTGCTGTCTCTCTCTGTAGGTTTGTAGTTATGATCCGCACCTGCAGAGTTGTGACGTGGACCAATCAGAATTTTAGAAAGAGATAACAACAGGGGAGTATCCGATAGCCGTCTCTCTCACACGTTTTCTGACCATATTTTAGTTACTGCTAGGATAGGGATTGCACAGTCCATCCTCTATGTCTATGATTGAATTCAACATTATATTATGACATATCATATTACAATTGTTATTAAAAAAAAAAAAACTATTACCTTGCAGTATCTATAAACCCTCAGCTGAAGAGGCAGCGTTTAGCAGGAAAACTATTTTACCAATGGGCAGAGGTAAGTTTTTATTTTATAGCATACTAGCTGCGCCCCGCGGTTTCACCCGCATAAGTCTCGATCTCGTAGGAATATCGGAATAAAAAGTATTATATATGTTAATCCTAGTTATAAACTATCTGTGTGCCAAATTTCATCAAAATTGGTCCAGCCGTTTGAGCGTGAAGAAGTAACAAACATACAAACACACACAAACTGTCGCCTTTATAATATTAGTGTGATTTGAACATTTTATATCGGGGCTAATACAGCCACCAACCCGCATTGGGCCCACGTAGTGTATTACGGCCCGCTCCCTTTCATAGATAGGAGGCCTGTGTCTCAGCAGAGGGGACATCATAGGCTTATTAAACATGTTGAGTTAAGAAAACTCCTTACAAAACCACTTGGTACTTAAGATCTCTCAATGCCCTAGGCTATAGGAAACAGACTGGAAGAAATGTTAATCGAAGACAAAAAGCACGTCGATACCGTAATCAACCTTGTAAATGACCCGGATGGACAACGCGAACTTTTGCAGCAAGACGAAGAAGAGGATTTCCTAGACGAAGGTAGATTTATATTAATGTTTTAAAGTTTATCAGGGAAAATATGAAAACTGACACAGATGGCAGCACCTTCAACGTGTTAAATTGATTTATATTAAAGCAATATTTAATGTCAAACACATGTAAAAATGCTTCTATGACTTCCACAGTATTGCACCCACTAGTTTATATTGATGATCTTTTAATAGCTTCCTGTCACTGATATTTACATAGCAAGTAGTGTTATATGAATTAGTGTGGGGTAGGTATAACTAAAAGGTGAAAAATAAAAACTTTTTTATTAAAAAAAAAATCGGAAGTTGGTGTCAAAAAGTGAAAATACGGAACCAACGACACCGACTTCCAAAATTAAAGTTATTTTTCACTTCGTAGTGTTTTTTGGAAGCCGGTTGTTTTTTTTTTTTTTTTTTAAGTTTTATGGCTTTTACAATATGAAGACTTACCATTCCTACAGCTAGTATTCGCCTGCCTGGAAAACCCGTTGGTGCCGAGTGTCCCCGAGCCCTTAGAATAATCGCTTGTGTACTGCTATTCGAAATAACGGCGTTCCTACGCGAAACCTACCAGAACCTACCGAAAACTTGCCGATCTTCGCTCAAGGAAAGAGGGCCTTGGGACAGAGTTTACAGGTACCAAATTCCCTTGCATTATATAATTAGAAGATTGTTTTTGGTAAGTAGCTTATATTAATTCATTGGTGTAAAACGTTTTATTTTTTTGTCATTATATTATGCGAAGATGGATGGAAAAACGACGTATTGTGTGTAAGACTAAGTGAGTTCATTATGTTCAGTTCATTTGAGATGTATTAAGAAGAGTGCATAATTATATTTGACAATACTTTTATTTTAACAGGGCTCTTAGCAGTCAACACACATTAATGCCAGTCGAGTATGTTTTCAAAAGAAATAATGCATGTTTCCTTGCATACGGCACTAAGCGTGCATGCGTATGTAGAATGTACATAATCTTGAATAACGTACACTTTTAAAATGGAAGTATTATGTGCAAATTGCATTTGGACCGATGTGACTCTTATAGCGAATATTGTTCACTTATTGGCAAATTTTGGCACTCGAGATTCACAACTGTTGCTACATCTAACGCTAAGTTTCATAAAACAAACTTTAATATTCCCTGCAAGTGCCTTACTTGTTACATGCAGCTACATTTGTGACGATCTCATCTCCACGATCTTATTTTATTATAAAAAAATTCAAATCTACGGTATAATGTGCATACGCACAGTTAAATGCATGGAATGTTGTAAGATAACACCTAAATTACTATCGATTAAAATTATTCTAAAATTTTACACGAATATTAAAATTGTTTTGTGAAATACACCCTTTCGAAGTTTTATCAAATAGTTTTATTAAGTGATAAAATAGTTTAGATAAAATTAGAAAAAAGTACAAACGCTTTTGCTACATTGGCATGTGAGAACAAACAGTAAAGAATTCAAAGGATATTCTATAGAAAAGAGTATAGAAGCTAAAGTAAAATAGCTGGTAAATGCAAGCTAACTCGTTCATGGACTCGAGAGTTCATTGACGCGTTGAAATGTGAATTACTTGGATCACAGGGAAGCTAACCGTCGATGGAGTATGGCTCTGTCGAGCATGGGCCATTCACAGGCGTCTGCGCAAAGCTTACAATCGATTGCGGGAGCAGAGACCGAGAGAAAAATATCGTTTGTTCTGCACGAACCTGAGAACGTGTCTGGTGGAAGTAATGTAACTGTAAGCAAATTTATACAAATAATATATTGCGCTTTTAACCGCGTAGAACAGTTGAAGCTTTCAGCTAAAGCTTAGCTAGTTTATTAACCTTTTGAACGCCAATCACTTGTGTACAACGAACTTGTATACAAGTGATTGGCGTTAAAAAGGTTAAATAAGAAGTAAAATAATCCTGACAATAACCAAATGTTTATAGTTAGCAGATGCCATACCTCCGGTGGCAGACGACAAAAAGGGTCGTTTAGGGTCTCGAGGTAAAGGAGGCATGCATCGTCGTAATACACAGCAAACGCATTCCGCTTATGGCTCGTTCAAGCGACGGTCTATCAAACTCAGGCAAAAGGACACCAGAGACGTTGTTGATGAATGTAAGTTCCAATCAATTTTTCATTAAACAAGAATATTATAAAAAAGAGCGGGGGGGGGGCTCCTTTTGTTAATATTATTGTTTACGCGATAGGTTCTCAACGTGGGTGATAACGCCCCCTCGTGGGCGTTTGAGTCTTTCAGGGGGCAGTAAAAGACCCAAAGAAAATTATATATCCTATCTTACGACTATATAATATTACACGTTTAACCTTCAATTGCCGAGGTGGTGTCACCGTGACACCGCACAAGTTGAAACAGGAATATTTTAACAACCAATGGGTTATATATCTGTCTCTTTCAGTAACTGCTTGTTTTGGTTTGATTTTTTGATGAGTTTTTATGATTTCATCGCAATGTTTGTTAAGTAATCATTCAGATTATATATAATTTTAACAGATTTTTAATATAGATTTGATTAAAAACGTCACTTCAAATAGGGTGTCACCATGACCTAACCTCGGCAATTGAGTACTGAAAATGAGGGTCGGTAACTGAAGGTTGAATATAATCGTGGGTATAAACTAAGGTTCAGAACCTATTATTTAAACGTATTTGTGTGAACTAACAATCAAAGAGAGTTAAGAACTCTTACGATCTGTGGAAAAGATCCTTGTTGGAACTACCAATACTGTAGGACTTAAAAAAAAAATATTTTCTATTCCAGTTGTAACAAGGAGGTCCGATTCAATACAAAGCAGAAGGAAAGTATCTTCCCTGTCGGATAGAAGTGACACTTCAGAGGTATATCCAGGTGCAGGTAAGATCTATGAAACCTGTGATCTTTAAGACACGTTAAACGACTACCAAGCTTTTGATTTTGATTTAGATAAATAATTATTCATGAACGACAGTCCTTACGGACTGTCCAATTCATGCAGTTGCCCGTACATACTTTATAATGCATTCTGTAAATAGGTGGCACGGTAATAATGTCAAATGAAGTGGATAGCGGTGGAGAAGAAAGTCCTGGCGTACTTTCTGATGATCATGATCACCCTCCAGACAGTCCTGATAGTAACTCTACTGACCCACCTGATACTAATAAAGGATTCCCATGGCTTAAGGTAAGTTAAATTGCAGATTTAGAAAGAAGTATGTACAGACGCCAGCACATCAAGCTACTACAATCTGTCAAATTTCTTTAATAGATTTTCAACTTTATCGCTAAAGCATAAGGTTCAAAGTTGATTGGGAAAATATGACAGTTTCGGGTAGCTTGATGTGCTGGCGTCTGTACAATGGAAGTCTGTTACAAAACATCGTTCCTATCAAACGTCAGCCGCCGAGCCTAGTTTTTCTACTAGCGCTAGACCCATTCTACGTGTAGTCAATACAAAATGTTCTGATCTTCCACTGTCCCCGATTTTTCTCTGTAATGAGTCTCTCACTGCCGAGAACCGTGACTCCGTTCTATCTTTTCAACGGTCTTGTAATTGCAGGTAATGGTGAAATTCCTTAACTCGTTCAACTATGTATGCTGTCATCAGAACTTCTGTCACCCCTACTGCTTCCGAAGAAACATGAGAGCCAGCGTAAGACTCATGAAGTCTGTGCAAAAGGTAACCTAATCTCTCTTTATTGATGTTTTTCCACTCACACTAATAAAAGTATATACTAGAATCACGGAGACATCGGTGCACTGTAGATACATGAACAAACCCGTCGGACGCATAACCTCCTGCTTTTTTGAAGTCAGTTAATAAATAAGACATTGGATTCTTCTTGCAGATATATGGGGAAAAGTTTGGCCCCGAAATGAACACGACAAGCTCCGATGAAGGAAGCGATGGGACCCGCCGTGGACGACGCTCGCGCAAGCCTTCAGAACATTCTACTGATAGGTATACTCAGTATGAGTCCAATTTTAATCAAATTATTTTATGTTAGTGTTTTAAATCAGAAAATCAGTCTTACCAAGGGGTATCGTGTTACCCAGTAAATGGGTCGTGAAGGTCAGATTTCCAGACGATCCATGTAAAATGCTGGTATTCAGTTGCATCAGGTTGGACTGGAAGCCGACCCCAACATAATTAGAAAAAAGCTAAACAGATGGAGGATGGTATTTCATTGGCTAAGCAAAATGCTTTAAAAAAATTACTATAAAAAAAATATATTGTGTTTAATCTAGCGTCTAGCTAGCCCATCAAATCCTTGAATGCAATTAATAATAATATAATCGCTTCTGCTCTTACTAAATTAATAATTGAATTATAAGACTCGCAAAATTTTGAATGGGCCTTAACTTTATTGGTATTTTCATTCACATTTTTGTCGATATTTTATTCAATGCACCCCCAGAATCGAGCGTTCAGTGATCGAGAGTGCGGGCCTTGCATACCGGGCTGCGGGCGGGGAACAGGCCAATATAGCCGCTGAAGGAATACCTTTGAAGCCTGGTGCGATGCCCTACCCGCCGGTAGACCCGCCACCTATACTCAAGTACCTCAAGGGACAGGTCTGAAAAATATTTAAACTACTTTTAAGTAATCTTACTTACGCAGCTATATTTTAACTTTAGTTATAAAAAAAATATATTATTTTTGACGGTATTTCACGATGAGGTTGCAAAATTTTTCACTAACGTGCATTCGGGAGTGTAGGTCTTTAAAAAAATCATAAGTCCCGATTTACAGCAAAAATCGGGGCATTTGGGCTCCTCTTTCCTAAACCAGCAACTTTAAAAAAAATACTGTAAACGATATAATAAACATTTTCGAACTACTCCAAAAGGCAAAATAACACCTCAATATAATTCTAGGTCCGCGACGCCTACCACACTCCTCTCGCGACCCTAATCAAAGGAGCAACAACAATGGGCGAAGAGATGTTCGCAGAATGTGCACCCGTAGCATGGCAGTTACTATTGGAATCAGATCGCGAACTTAGTTCTTGTGCCGCTGCGTTGTTTATACTCGCTGCTGTCAAGGCGCCAAATACTGCCACTGAAATAATGCATAATGATTTGAAACATGCTGAGCCGAGTACCAGGTGTGTATGAATTGTTAAGGGCATATTCGTTGTGTCGAAAGTCATCTGCATATCTCCATCTTCGGTCATTTTGCGTGGATGTGACGCATATTTTCTTTTGTGTTTGTGTTATTTCTCTGCGCCTTGTTTACCGCAAATAAACGTATTTTCTTTCTTTTTTCTTTCCATCTTGCATTACAGTAGAAGATGATCTACACTTGAATTCATAACTTGCTAATTATCCTAGATTGAAAATTCAAATATAGTGGTATTCAAATATAATTGTACCCTGTGTCGTAAAATTTTATTTCTCTTTCGTGTGCCCCTCTAAAACTACTATACTACTTGAAATTCTAAAATGTTACTCGAATCTATATACGGCATGATATTTTTACCGTCTCCAAATTATTACAGGGTGTTCTACCCATGAATATGAACAACTTCATACCAGCTGTTTCATTTTGGTCAAAGTAGGTATTGAACTTTTGCAATAAACAACTGATTTTGTTTTCGTGATTTCAGAGTTGGCCCCATAGTGAGAGTTGTTCATATTCATGATTAGAACATTCTGTAAAAATATGGAGCCTGTAAAAAAAAGCATCCTGTAAAAAAAAACATCCAGTATATAAAATTCAAAGTCCTAACTGACTGATATATCAACGCACAGCCTAAACTGCTGGACCTAGATACATGAAATTTAGAGAGTGTGTTCTTTGTGAAGAGTAGGTGTCCACTAAGAAAGGGTTTTCGAAATTCCACCCCTAAGAGTGTGAATGGGGGAGGGTAAAATTTCACGCGGATGAAATCTCGCGCAGAAGCTATAAACAATATTATTGCAATTTTAACATTTTCAGAATAAACGCAATCCTAAGATTCCAAGTAATGTGGAAGCTAAGATACCAAGTATGGCCGCGCATGGAAGAAGGAGCTTCAGTGACGTTCAAAGTGCCGCCTCCGGGCATAGAGTTCACGCTGCCTTCTCCAAAGATCGGCATCGAGTCGCTAGCGGTCGTTGACCCTCCGTGGAGCCCACAGGTTAAGGATAAGGATATGGAGATGACTTTGAATCAGGAGAGACATGTAAGAATGAAGCCTAGCTTGTGTCTAGTGGGTGTTGTGCTGTGTCTGTGTTTGTTTTTTTGAAACTAACTAGTCGGTCGCACGACAAACAAATAATAATATTATTCCTCTATTTATTATAGCCCTGAACACCTCAAGCATGGACCCTGTTGTTTTATGTATTATTTTTTGCTTGTGTCTGATTGTGTTTTATCAAAAAAAAGTAAGTAACAATTAAATATTTAACCTTATTTTCAAACAGTTTTTTATATTTTCATTATTTCATCCACAGCGTTCTCTTGTAACAGCAACAAAGACACGCAAGAAACAGCAAACAGAGGCGATAAAGAGGGCGCTTCAACAGCGCAATGATAAGAAACGTGCTGAACGAGAGAGTTTCCTTATCACTACTATACCTATTACGAGACAAGCGGCACGCGAACCTGCGCTTGACCATGCAGCTGATGATCATGTTGAACGTAAGTATCTTATGGGTTTAATAAAATAATATAATACCAGTGTATTATTGCCCCACTGCGGAGCAAAGGCCTCTTCTCATACTAATAAGACACGACCATTGATCACTAAACTTGCTTTAAGACGGGTTGACGATTTAACTCTTTCAGGGGCACTTTCATATAATTTAGAAAAAACGTTTTTTTTTTATGTTTTTTCTAGTTATATTTAGGCTAAACCATGGTTGAAAAAATTATCTGCGCGCTGGTTAGCTACTCTAACCACCTATTTATGAGTGTGATATTACATTAGAAACGCAAAATTACATAAATTATTTATCAAATACATGCAAAAGATGTCTAAATACTTCTAATAATCATAGTCATTAAAGTAATAGAATTGCCTTATTTTTGAAAGTTTTTTCCGAGCAGATTACAAAAATACTGTCAACGAATGTTTTTCAAACCAACAATACACACACAAACGATTATTATCGGCGCCACTTACTGCCTAAATTAAATCAAGCCTAAGGTGTATTTCTATGTTAGTTCAAGAAATAATCGCTATTTGGCATGAATTTGAAGAAAAAAAAAATCCGAAATATGTGGTTAACATAGCTAACCACTGACCCTGACAGAGTTAACGACAATAGCAATAGTTGAGCAATTCATTCCAGCGTTTCTTTTTAGATTTAGCGTGACAAGAAAAGCTTAAGCCATTTTGTTAAAAAATAATAATAAAATGGTCCTTAAATGACGTTTTGTCACTTAAAACACAAGTCGTTGATGGATCCACCAACAGATTTTGGTTAAAAGACATTAGAATACCTTTGTTTAGCTTCGACTGGTATTAGGTACGTGTCTTCATCTTCATGTCGGCACAAGTTATATAAGAAACTTCCCGTGTCATGACACAATGACTATCAATCCTTCTGCTAAGCATCTGGAACTGAAATTCTCTTGTTTCCTCGCAGCACCTGCAGATGAAGAATTAGTGGAAGGTGTACGAGGATCGCATCACACACAGGTGGCATCAGCATTATTCCCTTCAACATTATGCTCGGCTGTGGCAGAGATTGTTTCATTATTGGATGATGCTGCTGTTTCAAGAGATGGCTGTTCTGTCTACGAAGTCGCTTATCAGGTAACGCATAATGATAACAATGAAACACCATATTTACCCCTTTGTAATAATGTGTATGGCTTTCCGCCAAACCCGATGAAAAATTCAACACTATTGTATTAATTTCCTACAAATAAAGGTGTATCACTGCTCGAACTCTATAATAACCGAGATATTTGAATCAAATCTCTAGGCTAGAGGTGTCTAAATTATATAATAAAAGCCTTATTCGACTCTAGAGACGGTTTTATTTACTCCAGTTGTCTAAGTAAGTACATACTAGAAACTACTACAGTAAAGTACTACAAACATAAAAAACACCGACCTTTTAAGTTAGCAAAAATATTTCGATCAGATTCCAAAATGAATACGTGAATAGCCACGTACAGACGCCAGCACATCAAGCTACTGCAATCTGTCAGAGTTCTTCAATAGATTTTCAACTTTATAGCTTAGGCATTAGGTTCAAGGTTGATTGGGAAAAGTTTACAGTTTCGGGTAGCTTGATGTGCTGGCGTCTGTAATAAGTTTCTAAAAACGTACACTCTGCCTTCATTTACACCATGCATTTGCTCCAGGTTATATGGTGTTGCCTCGTAGAAGACTCAGCACTATTCCTCCGCCATGTTCTCGAACGTTTAACCCGAGACCATCAGGACGAGATGTTCAAGCTACTGCGTCATTTGATCCGGTTCATACCGAGGTTGCCTCAACAGGTATGAATATTGGTTACAGCTGGTCGATTCTGTAAAAATCTCACCGTGAAATCATAGGTGAGCTTGAAGTGAGCAGTCAATAGTCTTAATCCCATTAGTCTACTGAATCTCACTTCACCTAAGTTCTCATGGTGAGATTTTTATACAATAGCGCTTCTGTACGGTACCTCATACTAATAAATACAGGATGATAAAGACCCATCACCAACCAGCCGCACACATTCTATACATTACCGTGACCCGCCCCTGCTTCGCCCGGTTTTTACGACTTGACAGAACATCGAGATTTCTTTATTATATGTTGGTTCAATATTAATGTAATATACACATAAATATTCCGGAATAAATTCTATAAAAAGCATTGGTCACACAGACAGACACGAAAAGTAACAATATATTTTATAATATGTATAAAGGTAGATAAATAATTTCTCAGCCTGATGATTTTCTATATTACATTTTTTTTTTCAGGCCGCTTTTGCGTTGTACAACTATATTATAGGGTATGTCATGTTCTATGTGAGGAGTCCTCATGAGGAGGGACAGAGGCTTGTTGGTGCGGCGCTGTCTATTTTGTGGATGGTGAGTTGTCTATTATATATTATTTCTTCGTTTGTGAATTCCCATAATCTGACCTTAGTGATAGCACTAAGGTCAGACTATGAGAAAACATTATGAGTAACTATGAGACTATGAGAAATTTCGAGATCGACTATAGAGTCGACCTCGAAATTTCTTTACCAGAATGCAGGTTGAATGTCACTTACATGTCATAAAACGACACGGTCTATTTATCTGTGTTACAGTCGGTGGATTCTGGAAAAATCTCACCCTGATAACTAAGGTGAAGTGAGCTTAGAGTGAGCTATGAGTCTTGCTCGCTCACTTCACGTTTATAATAATAATAATATTCCACAACTTTCACACAACGCCATCTAGTCCCAAACTAAGCAGAACTTGTGCTATGAGTACTAGACAACTGATAAACATACATATACAGCGTGTAACGGAAGGGGGGTATCAACCTTGAAGGAGGTGAATGTGCTCATGAAACTCAACAACTTTCCCCAAAGAACATAGGTCGAAATATAAAAAAAAAATTTGGCCCTCCCTTACAAAACTGACTACCAGCTGATTGATTTATTATGGGAGGGCCAATTTTTTTTTTTCATATTTCGACCTATGTTCTTTGGGTAAAGTTGTTGAGTTTCATGAGCACATTCACCTCCTTCAGGATTGATACCCCCTTCCGTTACACGCTGTATATTTCTAAATACATATATATTATAGATAAACTACACCCCGACAAAGAACCAAGGATCGTGCTCATCACACAAACATTTGTCTTGTGTGGGAATCGAACCCACGAGCTTGCGTATAGTAGTCAGGGCCACTGACCACTAGACCAACAGGCTTGCCTAGCTTTGTTTTCACGGTGAGATATTTACAGAATAGATAGGCTGTTAGCTAGTTTCAACCTCAGTGAAGTTTCAATTTACAAGGATTTGTGTTTAAAAGCGACAGTTAAGAAGCTTAATTGCTATTCCATCAATGGCCTATCAGAATTATGACTATGTTTTTAACAGACTTACCTCTTCATTAAGACGAGCTGATACACATGTGTACCACAAGCGTACCAGCTCGTCCCAAAGAGATTAAATAGCCAACCAGGGGCTACCAAACTTCATAGACAATCGAGCTGATTGTATGTTCTTTCATGGCAAGTAAAATACCGAGCCGTATCTTGCTTTATTTTTCAGGTGGTACACAGTGTTCATGGCATAATGTTCAAGGATTTAAAACAGATCTTACGTAAGGAACAATGTGATGCATCTATACTGCTAACAGCCAATGTGCCTGCCGCCAAAAAGATTATCGTCCATGGTCCACGTAAGTACACAAACAAAACTACAACATATTGTTAAGAAAATAGAATAAAAATCAGCCTACTTTTACTTTCTAAATACATAATGGCACGCTATATATTTAATGAATAGATCTAGGAAATAAGGTCAAGAAATAAAAAAAGAAGAAAGGAGGACCGGCCAAATGGTCCCCACGACCAATAACAACCAAAAAATGTCATTCGATTGGCATTTTTACTTTTTACTGTGTATCAAGTGATTCTTTTTTTAATTTTAGCTGACAATGAAGGTTGCATACCGTCTCAGTTTCCCGTCCAAGAAGACACAGTGTTTGCACAAATCCTGAAAGAGTCCCTCGATTTCTTCGGCATCCCAGAAAAGTTACATCGAGAACATTTCCTTGTTGACTTCAAAACTCGTAAGTAGTATCATCTTATTAGTCATAAAAATCGTGATAGTGTTTGCAACAACATTATTTTTATGCCTTCTATACATACAGTGTCAAATTAAATTACTTGGCCGAAACTTCACAGACGTAATAGTCAAAGACTGTGTAAGGTATACTTTTTTTTCAATATTTTAAATATTTAGACACGCTTAGATGTGTGAAAGAAGGCCGCATAAGTTAGAGACGCGTGGTATGTAGTCGCGATTCTCAGCATTCAGAGAGCGACGAAGAAGAAAAAGAAGTTATGAAAATGTCAAATCTTCAGTACTGAGCACAAGCAAGAACAATACTGTTTAAAAGTACCCCAGTTCCAAGACCACTGCTCTCAAAACGGTGAAGAAAAACGTCGGGAGAAAACCGGCATATCCTAGAACCGAAAATTCGAAGACATGTGACATCTACCAACCCGTACTGAGCCTGTGTGGTGAATTTCATAATTCACCACACGGGCCCAGTACGAGAGAGAGAGAGAGTGGATCATCCCGAGGAGCGGCCTCCTCACCGAGAGGAGGCCTGTGTCTCAGCGGTGGGAACATTAAAGCTGATCATGCTATTCTTTCGTAGGTCAAATCCACAACCCTCAAGGGTACGTCCGAGACCACTACTTCTTCAAACGCTCGCAGTATCCACAATTAGGATTGGTTCACATGGAACCTGAAGAAGCGTTTCAAAAACTACAGGAACAAGAACTCTTGCAGAAATTCGTTGAGATCGGAAAAGTGTTGCTGACTTGGGCCATATTAAAGAATGTTGATATGGTATGTAACACTTGCTTAATCCTCTGTTTCATTTTTTTTTAGCTAAAAAGAGTATGATCCTAAAATTGGTCAAGTTAGGTCAACCGGAGCCGATGATTGTAGGTTTCACACTTGTAAAACCCAGAATGTTGGTGGTGCTTAGCGTCCAGTATAGATCCAGCTCTCTTTCGAACTGCAACAAAAACTTCCAAAAGCAAACTTGGCCCCAGAATTATTTTTGGACCTAACTTGACCTGAAATTACAAAGATTTTTAACATCGCTTATTGTTTTAGGTGGTCCAACGCGTAGTATTTTTACACGACGAGCTCATGAAGTTACCGTCTTTCCCTCGTAAAGCTCTTGAGGCCGATCTAGTGCTGTATAGTCGGGGAGCTCTAGGTTCTACGCTATTGGGATTGGATGTCTTGCATAAGTTTATGTAAGTATTTTATTTAAAATAGGCCCTTACCAAACCTCATGTTAAGCTGGATTGTGATTGACCCTATAACTACTTACAATAAGCTGCGAAATAATAGTACATATTTTCTACTCCGTGAATATTAAATTTTTTTATTTTTTTTATTTATAACTCAACACCATTACATTTCATATACTATTCCTTAGGATTGGGCTGACCAAATATGCATCATACATTACGTGTCTTTTAGAGTTCATTTTCAAAGATGGTATTAAGTATAAGGCTGCAAATTAATCATACCTTTACTGAAGCAATATTTTTATTCTAGGTGGGTACGACTCATAGCTCGAATGTTCGAAGCGATGGCCGGTAATTTCACCTCATCGCGCGACATTCACTTGTTTTTGAACGTTCTCAACGGCGCCCTGATGTTACATAGCGAAGACTCTTTGATCCTTCGATACGTCATCGCCACATACGTCAATGCTGCTTTCAATTTTAAAAGCATTTTCTCTACAAATGGGTATGTATATTACGAAAATACAACGTTTTCTACCAATAATGTGTACAGTTAACTGCACGCCATAGTAACACTTCAATTACTAAAACCGTACTTACTGCTTGCGAAATAAAACCGCTGTCAATGTCAAATCCACGACAGCCGATGCAATTGACTGTACAAATAAACCTTTATCTAATATTGAATGTTTCTCTTCCAGGTATTTACTGATCATGCCAACGCTACTACAAATATATTCAAACTTCCAAACAAATAAATTGGTGACGACGACAATAGAATACGCTGTCAAACAGTTTTACTTACTGAACCGCAAGCCGTTTATACTACAAATGTTTGGCTCTGTATCTGCCATTTTAGATACAGACGAAGAATCTACTTATGGAGATGCAAGCAAGGTCGGTATCGTCTCTTTAACAATTGTAGTCCTGCACATACAACTCTAGTTCTAAATGAGACGTAATTTAAGATAAATAAATTAAAAGTGCTTTAGAATACACTTCATATATTGCAACATTTATTTCAACAGACTATCTTAATCTTATCTCTAAATAACGATCTCCCAAACAAAAAAAAACTCATATAGACACTTTGCAAATCAAAAAGGTAATTGCAAAGCCTAAGGCAGTCTCCTTCATATATTACGCTATTTCTACGCTGCTTCATATTTTTGGTCATTCATCATGAATGTTTTCAAATTATTTGGGTTCGGCGAAGCATATGTTTCCGTCACATACACATCTCTGTCATTATTATTTATTCACCACAATAAGAATAACCCTTTATCCAGGCATGGTTTACAAATATACATTTTACAAAATAAATATACTTTTGAATATTTTATACTATAACTGAGTTAAGTTCATTTATGGCTCTAATTAGTTTTTTTTTTTTTTTTCATCAACAACCATAAACAGGTATTCATCAAGCACAGTTATCCTACTTATGAATAAAAATAATACAACATGTCCCTGAATGAACGTACAGCCTCTTACGTGGTCATTGTATTCATCATTATTAGCGCATCTGTGTCCTGTGCCCGGAGCGGGCGGTTAATCACTGTCATAGGTTTTGACGTTTTGTTTATAAAAACTGTATCTATCTCGCTCACACGGACAGACGCAGTAATCTGTGTGCTCACCCGGAGCGGGCGAGTGACACAGATAAAGGGTTAAGAACAACTTTTACTATGAGACCAAACCTGAAATCCTGAAATAAAACAGCTGTTCCCTACATTTATGTTCACATAACTCGTCAAAATGTAGGGAACAGCTGATTTTTTTTCGCGATATCAGGTTTGTTCCCATACTTAAAGTTGTTCATAAAGGTGAGTACAATGACCCCTTAAGAGGCTGTCCATTAAATCTGCGACATGTTGTATATGTTGTGGAGTACTTATCTTCAAACAGGTCCAATCCAGCTGCCTCTTCAACCTACTTCTAAGTCTAGAAACACCATCTCCCGACCCTCTCCACATTGCCGAACTGATCAAAGAAGAAAAGCCACTAAAACCTATCGACTTCTGCTACCGTGATGAAGAGGAGATGGTCAATGTGCTGGATTGCATCAGTCTCTGTGTCATGGTCGTATCTTACTCCGCTGAGAGTATGAGGGGATATCAGATGTTGGTAAGTATAGTTATTTAAGTGATTTATTCCCACACTACGCTTGCCGATACGCGGACTCCACTCCAGGACTCATCTGCTCCACCGGCCATCGGTCTTTCGACAAACATGGCCAGTCCACTACCACGTTTTTTAAGTAATTTATAAATATGTTCTGTATTAACTTCTGTTACTGAGATGAGAAGGAGACAGTTAACCTTTTGAACGCCAATCACTTGTGTAATACGAACTTGTATACAAGTGATTGGCGTTCAAAAGGTTAATGTGTTTGACTGAATCTTTCGCGATAATAATAATAACAATTAACTCAGTATATTACTGTACACTGTTGGATACAGGCCTTTCCGAGATTTACCTCTGACATGACACCCGGCGTTATGTCTTTTCCACGGATTTGACTCAACAGCGTACTTCCGAACATATTATATTTATGTTGTACACACATTATTTTTCAACACTCAAAAACGATTTACATTATATTAACGTTCCAAAGTGCTTGGCGGAAGCCTATGTCGAACAGTGGTCGTCTGTCGGCTGAAATGATGATGATGAAACTAAAATGATACATTACCTATAACGTTACAGATAATATTAGAGGCAATACTGCCTTGTTACGTAAAACAAATCCAACTGCCTACCTACAACCGCGAAGGAAAGACAGAGAAAGAAATCATTCAACAACTTGCTATAGCTATAAAGACGCTTGTTAATAACTGCGAAGGACTCTCCAAGTAAGTGTTATCAGTTTTCTGAAAGTTGTCAAAAACTTTCGTGTATTTGAATTCCGCCTCTTTGGACTAGTGTTAACTTAGATTAAGCTATACAGGGTGTCCCTGGAAGTATGGATCAAATCGAATAGGGGCGTGGGCAAGGTCATTTCCAAACCTTTTAACTCTGAGAAAGTCGGTGCATTTGAATAATTTTTTTGTTCGATAATTGTTTTTTTTTTTGCCAGAACATAGCCTTTGCAGTACATGTTTTTTTCTTATTGAACATATTATGTTTTCTAGCTGCGTAAAAGTATTACACAGGAAAGGTGCACTATTGTAAAACGTCATGAAAAAAAATTGATAGCCCTGATGTTTTTTTTGTATTATTTCTTTATTTGAGCACTATGCGAAGTGATTGAAAAAAACACAAATTGGTCATAATTTTTGAACCGTAAAAAATTCACCGACATTCTCAGGTTTAAAAAGTTTGGAAATGACCTTGCCCACGCCCCTATTCGATTTGATCCATACTTCCAGGGACACCCTGTATAATACGAGTTACCTTACCACCATTTTAGAAACTAAAGAACATTTTTGTTTACTTAAAAAATTAAAAAATAAAACTGCGTGAATGGCTACTGGTTCCAAGCCTCCACAATATTATTCCTCAGCGTTTATGATTTCAGAATAACTTTATCTTGTTTTTAGATCCTACAACGGCCCTTATAGAACTTCTCCAGAACATAAAGGCTCGTCTCAAAGGACCGGGCCTCGTACGGCCGCCGCCACTATAATCGCCTTTGAGGAATCGCATTCTAAGTACGATAACTCTAAGATGCCTGTGCCTGAATATACTGGAGCTGAAGACTCGGAGGTAAATATAAAATCAAACGAATATACGTTCAAGACACTCATTGAACGCCTATTTGTGGCATTTTTAATTTTTTGGTTGGATGCTTTTTTACGTTATAATCTCAGATACACTGCCATTAGACCATAGATTTCAATATTGCTACAACCAATCATAGTAAAGGAATTTAATTAATTTAATTTAAATAGCGCGTATCCTTATGCACCGACGTAGAGCCATAGCACATTTAAATTAAGGGGTAAATCAAACAGGCACATTTAATAATAATTTTGCATTAGCAGCATGCAATTTTCTTATATTGAAAACATCCAACACACCGGTGACATACTGCAACGCAAATATAAAAAAAACACTGTTGTCTAGTCACGTCTTTTCCCTTTGATTGAATACTCACTCGGTCTTGTTACAAAACAAGGTTTATCTTTAGACCCAGGCTTAAGCAATCGAGCCATTTCTAAATTTCCAACTATAATCCGATAAAGTTCTTATTACAAAAAATGACGAGTCTCAGCTGTCAATTTTGCATTAAGAACTTTACGTTTGTCGGAATAAAGTTCAAAATACAGTAACTGGCTTGAAGGCTTAGGGTACGTCTAAAGTTAGAACTCGTTTTGTAATAAGAAAACAAATATTTCTTGCAAACTTTTTTTAGAAAATTTCCATTTCATGATAATTGTTATAGTTCATTATCTCAACAGTTGGTGCGAGCAGAATACCGTAGACCACGCGATGTTTTACTATCTCTCGTCGGAGAATTCATCGGCCGCGCTACTAATCGCTTGTTGGAAATTAACGGCTCCAATCGAAGCGGCGGCACTGAAGGGAAACCAGTTGAACTGCTGGATTCTAAGTCACATGCTGTGAGTTTATAGTCTTAGTCATGATATTCATAAACTGGGTTTTGTTTACTACCACATAGTGTCCGCTACACAAAGAGTGTTACCATTTTCATCACACTACATGTCGATTAACCAAGAGGGCGGATGACGACACAATTATTTAAAAAAAAAAAATTGTTCTTTATTGCGCTTTTCTATGAAACAGCAAATTTATTTTTTATAACTGACGAAAAATTTCAAAGCAGGGGTGAATTCAGAATCATGTACTGAATCCATGGTACAGCCAGATTCAAACTTTATGGCGGCTCTGAAGTGCGCTACCCGCTGCGCAGTACCTCACCCCTCACCCCCGCTGACAGGTGAATTGTTTACTGCGCAGTGACTCGCCTCATGCTCCGAGACGCCATAAAGTTTGAATCGGGCTGTAACAGGTTGTGGGTCGATGTTCCTGCACACTGTATAATTGCAATCTGATGATTCATAGAAATTACGCATAACATTTAAGCCGATTCTATAGGGGCCCGTGGCTAAATAATAACAGCCGCACAGGTCGATCGATGAGGTTAAGCTACGCTTGCCGCGGTTGTTCTGTGGATGGGTGACCATCTTTACATACTGAGACCCCTCCGTGCCTCGGAAAGCACGTTAAGCCGTTGGTCCCGGCTGTCATTCGTAGACCTTTGACAGTGGTTACGTGTAGTCAGAAGCCCGAAAGTCTGACAACCAGTCTTACCTAGGAGTATCGTATTACCCAGTAACTGGGTTGTGGAGGTCAGATAGGCAGTCGCTCCATGTAAAATGCTGGTATTCAGCTGCATCCGGTTAGACTGGAAGCCAACCCCAACATAGTTGGGATAAGGCTAGGCAGATGATGATTTAAGCCGATTCTATTCATGGTTAACACAAGCAACAGTTTTGATGGTTGCAGTAACATACTATATTTTGCTGAAAACATGTCGGTAGTAACGCAGTATACCTTTGTGGCCTTATAAATGCAAATCGCAATGTCAACGCCCACATAACTATGGTATTTAACCAAGAGGCATTTAATAATTCACCGTCCAAAAAATCGCATGCTGAATATTAAAAATAATTTTCTTACAGCGCCTCGCAGAAATAGCGCACTCGTTACTAAAGGTGTCTCCCTACGACCCGGAGTCTATGGGCTGTCGTGGTCTACAACGGTACATGACACAAGTTCTACCTGCGGCTGATTGGGCAGACGATGCGTTACGGCCGGCGCTCATTATGATTCTCAGAAGATTGGATAAGGTGTTCCTCAAAATTGCTAAGAAGCCTAGCATCAGGGTAAGATTTTCAAATGGTTTTTACCATAGACAAACTGATCAATTCATAACTTCATTAAAAAGATCTTCTTTCAGGTTTAACCAGAGTACCTCATGGTCGTCTGCTTCGACAATGTTGGATTTATTCAAGTAAATTATTTTCTAACAGAGTGAACCTTTTTCAGAGAAACACCGATTGGGATTCGGCGGCAGTGCTCTTGAAAGGAGTATATGAAACAATGGTACGGTGTCCATACATAATGCATTGGCAACATGTTAAAACTCTGCTCAATACTGTTCAAGTGAGTTGCAACAACCATTTTCATTTCAGCCCATAATATTGCCGTCCTAGTTATTTATTTATTGATTTATTAATTCCTTTATTATGAACGTTGTTTTTGTTATGAACGTTGGTCTCTTTTATAAGAAAACTAGCGACCCGCCCCGGCTTCGCACGGGTGCAATGATGATCACTACATAGTATAAAGCAAAGTCGCTTCCCGCTGTCTGTCTGTCTCTATGTATGCTTAGATCTTGAAAACTACACTACGGATTTTGATGCGGTTTTTTTATAGATAAGATTGATTCATGAGAAACGTTTATATGTATAATACATGCATAATATAGTAGAGAAACACTGATAATTAAAGAGCCATTATTTCTCGTAAAAAGTAGGTATAGGAAAAAAATCGTTATTGTGGGTTATCCCTAAGAGATAGACGTATACCATTGTAGATTTTTTTGTAGACCTTTTTAAGGTGTACAATACTGTAGTACATTATTTTGATCTATCTCGTAGGATTCAGCCAGCGTTTGCAACGTAAACGCAAAAAATGTGTTTATTTACGACATCACATTAGAAACCTTCAAAATTATCAGTGTTTCTCTACTATATTATGCATGTACTGAACATATAAACCTTCCTCTTGAATCACTATATATATTAAAAAAAAAACCATCTAAATCCGTTGGGTAGTTTCAAACGCCACCGGCCGACTCCCCAGCCGGTAACGCCCGCATGTTAAGTCTGTAATATCTTCGAAAATATTCATTTAAATTACATGCTGTAAAGGGCCATAATGATCTATATGAAATGCACAATGTTTTTAAGGTACTTAATTGGATAAGGATTAATGCTGTATTGCCTAAAATTGCGTCTTAAATAAGCCATTATTTCTCGTAAAAAGTTAAGGATAAAAAATGGTTATTGTGGGTTATCCCTAAGAGATAGACATATATCATCGCGGACTTTTTTGTAGAGCTTTTTAAGGTGTACAATACTGTAGTACATTATTTTGATTTATCTCTAATGGTTCAGCCAGCGTTTACAATGTAAGCGCAAAAAAATGTGTTTATTTACGACATCACATTAGAAACCTCTAAAATTATCAGTGTTTCTCTACTATATTATGCATGTATTATACATATAAACCATCCTCTTGAATCACTCTATCTATTAAAAAAAACTGCATCAAAATCCGTTGCGGAGTTTTAAAGATCGAAGCATATATAGGGACAGACAGACAGGGAAGCGACTTTGTTTTATACTATGTAATGATTACAATTTCTTCTGGTCTTTATGCATTTGTTTCGTGTTTTACCATGGCGCAGCACTCAAGCCTTGTCGGTTTTCCGAATATATCCTTTTTTTTTTTGTTATGGATCAATCATCGACGTATCTCGTTCTCTCGCACCGTGACTGCTGCCGCTTTTAGGAAAATCTTCTCAACAAAAGAAAACTCACTGTCATACTTCTGTGCTACATTACAGGCACTGATAGTATCTGACAACAACTGTGGAGAGAACCTATCTTCGGCAACTGCAGCGCTTATGTCTCAACCACCGCCGCCTCATTTCTGCAGTACAGTCGTGCGACTAATCGCGTTGCAGATCATCAATACAGGGGTAAATAAACCAAGAGAGAAGTCTGAAAGTCATCTTTATTCCAGTGCTAGGTGCTATACAAGATGAACATACTCGTAGATATCCCTTTTTTGCAACGGATAAATGTAAATCCAAATAAAATGAGCGATCAAGCAACTGCCAAATGTGCGGTACAAGTTCTCCGTGTCCCGCAATCGTTCCTTATCGACTAATGAAATTTCCCGCACCTCGCATACAAGACCTATCGATCAATGAAAATGAGCCTTTACGCTTCCCTTTACGGCTTCTGTTCTGTTATTGTTCTAATATATATATCTTGTGATACAGGATAGCTATTCACTGGAACAAATGTGTGGAGGCAGCGCGTCGTTCCCATCTGGAGAGAAAACCGAAAACATGCTGATGAATTTATTCATGCCACTTTGTTTACGTGTCGGCAGTGGTAGAAAGGGTAAGATTAATCTTAACAAGTTATAACGAATAATTATGTCACATTTGTAGAGCTTTTCTCCACAAACCAACATACGGTACTAAGAACTATTAAAGTTATAAGCCTCGAAACTCCTTGAATCCATTTTTCTTATGTAATTCGTTATAATTTTATTCGAAAGCCATTATACAACGTGTTTATGTAAGTACATAATTATTATTTTATCAACCGACTTAAAAAAACGAAGAAGTACTCAATTCATCTGTGAATATCTTTCTTTTTATACTCTTCTTTCAGATGTGCCACCCCTCCGCCAATCAGACGTGAGCTACCTAGTATCAGTAGTGTTAAACGCACTATGTCCACCCGCGCCGCCCGGACAGCTAGCGGCCGTGAACGCTAAGCTCAACGCCTCGGACAACCGCGCCAACTCACTCACGTTCACTGGCAGTCGCGATACACGGAACACTACGAGGCTGTCCAATCAACTGTATCGGATTGCTTTCTTAGGTATGGAACACTACTAACTACTACACAACTTTATTGGGTTCTGAAAAGTGGTTTTCGTATAAAGCATGAATCGCTTTTTACTAATGGCTTGAGGTTGGGTTCGATTAGCTCGGTAGTTGTTGATATTTCAACATTTTACAATACCTGCGCCCTTTTTAAAAAACACTCTTCAAGGAAACGTTAAGATATTTGACTACTCATTCTTTATTTTCTGCCACTTATTCGCATTTAGCTGCATCCTGCATTTGAACGCATCGTGATCATGAAAAACTTATTTTGAAACAAATTCTAACTAATAAATAAACACATAAATGTACCTTAAAAATAAAATACTTACTTGCAGCGTTAAAGGTGATGTGCGCATGCTTCACAAGCGAGCTATGCACAGAATGGGGTCGCATAGCCCGCGCCATGCGAGACTTAGGCAGACGAAACGAAGCAGCGCATCATCTGTGGGACTTCCTCGAACATGTGGTCACGTATCGGACGCCGCTGTATATTCTGTTGCAGCCGTTTATTGTGCATAAGGTGATTGTTTGTTAAATTTAGAGTTACACAGAAAAAAACGTTATATTGGGAACCTAATAGCGCGACTTTGAACGCGTTCAGAATTTAGAACGAATTTTTCGTGCGACTGGGCTTAAAGTTGCTAAATGTTATATTTTTATGAGATTAAAGTTATCAGAAGTTTTGTACAGGGTCACAGTTTTTTAAAGGATCTAGGGTTTTTTACATACAGCCTGAATTTATGTGACATGCTTCGGGCTTCCATGTGCAAAACTAACATCATGCGTCAATACGTGCACGGCAGCCAGTCTCAGCTGCATTCATTGGTATCTTTCTTTATCTTTTAAGGTATTTTGGGTGCACTGATGCACAAAATTAACTTGTTTGAAACTTTACCTCCTTTAACAGCTATCACAACCCCCAATCGGCGACAACGAGCGTCATATGCAGTTCGTAGTGCGCGAGCGAGTGAGGGGTCTCAAGCTACCGGCGGCGAGAGCACGCGGCGCGTTGTTAGCGGAGCTCGCGAGAGAACTGCGCCATATGCGTGAAACACACGACCAGTACAAGTTTGGTAAGTACCTACACACATATGATAATTTGCATAAAAACGTAAAAGGGCGTTTTACAAGCCGCGAATCTAGTCAGGATTTTGAGCGTTTGGAGCGGTGGCTACATATCTGTATGTAAAAATTATGGTTAAATGATTAACCATATTTTTAAATGCAAACCCTTGAGAATTCCAATTGTCAGCTTAGTGTTAAAAGATTTAGCGATAGTTCGACTAAACTAACATTTATTATCTTGGAATATACATAAAGTACGAACTAGGCAAGATCACCAGGTGAGTTGGACCGAAAGCGTATCCCAAAGCCGTCCAAATAAAATATAAAACGCCCAAAAAAGTTTTACATTTTATTATAATGGAATAAACCGAAAACTAGATTAACTTAAACAAGATCTTAATCGATTCTATTTTCTTTTCTAGAACAAATAGCCGAGAACCTCGGCCAAGGGGCTGGCAAGCGATCTTCCGAAGTATTCCCCCGCACGAGCACAGCGCCGGACAAGCACCAGCAGCACCGGCCGTCGCTGATCTCCATGCTGGTGGGCCGCGCCGCCGCACTGCCGCGCACGCCCGACCATCCCTCCGCGCCGCTGTCGGCGCAGAGAGGTGCGTACGATACACTTTAAAGCCATCCATACAAGGTTTAAATCATACATGGCGTAAAAAAAACCGATCACATAGCCGTTATCTACGCATTCTGTACATCAAACTAGTATACAGCATGCTTTTTTTTACCGGCTCCAAATTTTTACATTATGTTCCACCCATGTATATGAATAACTTTCGCTATGGAACCAATTCTATGATCACGAAAAAAAAATCTGCTGTTTCATACATTTTGGTCAAGTAGGTATTGAACTTTTGTATTAAACAGCCGATTTTGTTTTCGTGATTTCAGAGTTGGTCCCATAGTGAAAGTTGTTCATATTCATGAATAGAACACCCTGTAAAAATTTGGAACCCGAAAAAAAATCACCCAGTATAAGTGACTCGGCTTCTTTAAGCGTCATTTAAGGGTAAGCGCATACGAACCACTGGCCACTGTGGTGTTAAGTACTGTTGTAGCATTTAGCCGCTAACGGCCACACGTGTGCGTCGTTGCATCGATGCAACCCGTGTGAACCGCTGGGCTACCGGTGGCTGTGGCCGGTAACTCGTTTGCCTAGCCTTATTTATACCTGTAAGTGACGCACGGTCGTGAAATGAAACAACTATTTTACTTAATCCTGAATACGCCATACTCGATGCCCTGGTAAACGCATCCGTAAAAAGTCTCGAGACGCGTCTCTTCGGCCGCACGAGTACGCAAGCAACAAAACCTCGGGCTGCCACTGAGCAACGAATGGCAACCACAATTAGCATTACTATAGTCTGTTTCAAAAGAAGCTGATGAAGATGTAACAAATGAATGAGAACACTAAACTCTAAATCGTAATTATAAAGCTCCTTAAAGATGTTGTTTGCTTTCTTCTTTTTTCTTTTCTTTTTATTTCTTTTTCATTTGACAATTAAGGGGAACTTTATAACCACCGTTTTCGTCGATGCTTCATCAATTACAATTTAAATAATGTTATTCAAAGAATAGTTGCTGGAAAAGGTTATGACATATGGACTTGAAACCTTCTAAATGCATATGAATGTGTTACTAGTTCCTTTTAGTGAGTGATTACATAGGATTTAATCTGAGTAGGGTTTGTTTACACTTTCAAAAGATACTTTTGGAACAGACCATAAATATTCTCATTAGCGCCCAATTTCGTAAAGCG
>OX451395.1:10220925-10286235 GCA_949629135.1 Eremobia ochroleuca | reverse complement strand
GGCGAGTGCTGGTAGCCGATCTCCATTTGGAGAAGGCGGGTGAAGAAAGAAGAAAACATAAGTCACTTGACATTACCATTTAGAAAGTGTTTTATAGCTGTTATAGTAAATCTGTGACTTGTTTTGACTGATATTTTCAAATGGCTGTAATTTCGTATTAAAGTTACTTCATTTTATATTTTTAGTAAAGGTCACCCAATATTTATAAGTATAAGGGTTTTCAGGCACTGCTAGTAGTATTTTCAATCACTAAAAAAAAGGTTTAGAAAGTTGTCTTTCACTTTGCATGAATACCTATTTATTACCTATGTATAAAATATAACACCAAATAAAAGATAAACTCAATTTGTAATAGACCTTTTTCATCTTATTATGCAATCTTAGTCAAATTGTGGTCCTTAAGTACTCAATACCCTTAGATTCTTGATATTATAAAACCAACATTATAGGTATAATTACTAATAATTAATTCATACACAGATGATGGTATGATAGTTGAAATGTTAAAAAGAGTTTAGTTTTTATGTTACATTTTTAGAAAATTTTAATAGAAATTTTGTTTTTATAACATTGTTTTATTCATAGTTCCAATTAAAAAAAAAAGAATACAAATTATTCAAAAAGTTTATTATCACAAATCATGCTTCTTTAAACATCAAAAATGGTTGTAATGCGACTTGAATATCAGGATCCAGAGGTAATTCATGAATGTACTTTGAGAATGTGATGGCAATCTTATAAATACTCCTTTTAACTGAGGAAATTAGGGCAGTCTTCATTTTGATGGCAATAATATCATTTAAAATATGCTTCCTTGGCACCAGGCCTGGTTTTGTCAATTTATCTAAGTTTTGTTTGAGATTAATTAAAGTAGATATCACAATAGGCAAGTCATTCTGGACCACTCCATATTTATCTTCATTCAAGGAAACAGCAGCGATACACGCTAAACCTTCACAAGTCCACATCACTGGCTGAGCTTGCATCAACAGATACTTTAATTTTGTGTCAGTCAGTTCTCCAAAAAGGTAACTAATGCCTGGTTTTTGACACAGTTTCTGAAGGAAAACATTAAATTCTTCTTTAACAACATTAGCAAATGTGTCTTCCACTTTATTCTTGTTGTGATCCTTCAGCTCTAGTAGTTTAGGAGACTGAACCATGTTTCTTAATTTTCCTGAATAAGTAAACCTATTGCTTGTTGCTGGCTTCCCGTTTCTTAGTGCAGAATTCTCTGTTTCACTAAATTTACCATCTCCACTAACAGCATCTAATTCTTTGCTGAAGTCATTAATAATACTTATACACTGTTCCAACAAATTGTTCCAATTTCTTGGATGACCTCCAGGTTGAGAAAGAGTGAATATTTGCTGCCTCCTTCCAGAATCTGTCATTGACATAATTTTCAGATCTTGTGCTCCTAAATATCCATTAAACTGTGACCTCAGGGCCAAAGCATTGTGGAGCACTAAACTTTCTGTAGATTCGATAGGGAATTTCATTGGTTCTGTAAGTATTATATTGAAAATAGTTCTCATTGTGTAAACTGACACGAAGAACAGACTAGTGTAAAACCAAAGTCCAATCCAAATCCCAGAACTCATCAAGTTCACAACATTATCTAAAGGTGGATCTTCCAGGTATATACTGTACACCTCAGACACTACACTTCTAGGTTTGTTTCCCCATAAATAGTAGAAAGTGCAGTAATAAACCACTGGCATAATAGAATTTTTGAATCCCATTGAGAGGATATTATTGATGGCAAGTTTAATTTGCTGAAACTTATCTTGATAAATATGGGGGAACATGAGCATCGTAGTTCCAAAGATGTGAATATTCAAAAAATAATACAATCCCATCCACATGCCACCAAATTGTAGGAAAAGGCTTTGTTCAACCAGACACTGACCATCATAAAAGGTACACTTTTTCTTCAGAATGTTATAATTGCTCTTTGCCAATGATGAATATAAACCCATAGTAAAATAGCCACTGAGTGCATACAGTATACTGAACATGGCGTTTTGTACTGAAAACATGTTCAAGAACATGGAGAACCGCGTAAAATATTTAGGCAGCGGCATCATATAGTAGCATCCATAAACGTATGCTTGGAAAAACGATACCAGTCCGAGAAGAATGATATTGATGCCCATCTTCCATCCGAATATTTCGTGAAGAGTTGAAGTGATCCATGACACTGGGTGTAGGAAGTCGACTTGTATTAGAAACACTAGCACAATAGCGAGAATTGTCTGGAGTCCGATGTTCCATAACACTGCAATAATCAGTCTCTTGGAGAAAATTTCACTTTTTGTATCCATACCGGCAGTTGTATGTTATATACTAGATACTTTAAAATAAATCGAACATGGAAGGTTATGGAACGAACATAATTAGGTATTGTGCTTTGTAATAAGCCTTACTTCTTTTTCTGAAGATTATCAAGTTGTACGGTTTTCATTAAAAAAAAAAATAACCTATAGCGAATTCAAAATTTTTGTAACCGCAAGAGCGCAAGCAGCCGAAATCTCACTATAACAGATAACTTGACAGTGACATTCGTGACATATGAGGACGCTGAACCACACAGATAATAAAAAAATATCAGAGCAGAGATGGCATCCCACGTTAATTCAGTAAGTTTTTTTCCCGGATGAGTATGCACACTTTAGCGTAATATTTAAAACAAATGAAATGTTTCTGGGGCCTGTGGCCTTGTGGCGTTTTGACCGATAGAAAAAAACTTTTATAAAAATTCCAGCACATTTACAGGCTATACAGCATACAGGATGAATTCCTGAAGGTAACAGCTGTGTAAAAAGGTTGAAATAGCTATACCTGCTAAAAAGGAGTACTTTGCCGTGAGTAGACACGCTCACGCATTGGCTCACGACATTCTTCTGGTATGTTGTTTTTCTCAACTGGAGCAACATTGAAATGTCATTTTGGATTGATTATACGTTTTTTTGTCTATGGATAGCATAGGGACGAACTTTAATAATGCCAAACTCGTTTCGATAAAATTAACAAGGTAGTTCGCAGGCCCGCAATACCTTTGACAAATGTAAAGTAACGTGAGGTGACCCCCCTTGAGTATTAACGAATTTAAACCCCATAGCAAATTTGAAATATTCCTTCGTGCATTTCAATAAATCTAACTGTCTAGCTGGGGGCTTACTAACAAATAATACGTTGCAACCCAGGTGTAGAGTCAAACTAATACTTTATTACTCCGTATTGTCTGATCTTGTTTTTAAAGTGAAACTTTTATTACATCGTCTCAAACTTTTTCGTCTGTGTGTTGCATTTCACGTGACGGTCGGCCGCGGAGTCGGGACAAAGTGAATACCCGTAATGGAATATTATTCCGAAAATTTTTAGTTAAATGTCTATAAGTAGAGAAAAAGTTTCACATTTACCGTGGTTTCATAAAAACCACACAATCCTTTTTTTTACCTATGTTCCTACTTAAATGGATAAAAACTACCTATTTCCTACTACACTCTTGTTGTACTTAAGGTTGAAGCCTAGCATATTTCATAAGAATGACCAAGATTGAAGTAAAGTAATGGCAAAATATAAAGTTTTTTTATAATACCCTTAAAAAAAAGAGGAGGAGATATATATATACAACGTGTAACGTTAAATGCGCAATACCTGAAAATAGTTTAATCAGAATAATGAGCAGAATTAATTGAACCACTTTTTAATATAGGTCACATTTTTCAAAAAATCTTCATTTAAAACGTTGCCTTGTCTATTTATTAATAGGTCAAGCAAGCCAATGTCAGCGCGGCGCAGCGGCCCGGTGACGACTCCTCCCTTGTTAAAGCGTCGTTGCAGACGCAAATAACGATCAGAATGACCAGTAAAACTAAAACAGCACAACAAAACCTTCACAATGTGTTAATGACTTATTTTCTCTGTGAAATAGGTCAATTGAATTAAAAATCAGTTGGGGTGTCTGAGGTTTTGCGCATTTAACGTTAAACGTTGTATATTGTTGTTTTGGTTTTGATTGTACACATGCCGTAGCAGTATTTTTTTTTATAAGACATTCATGAATAAAAAAGATTATTGTTTCAGAGCTCGAGTAGTCACCATTATTTTATCGACATTGACAATATGATTATCGAAATGAACATGACATCACTATTATTGTAATTTTGCATCTGTGTCGATGGATGTGCTTTGCTTTCGCTTCTACTGTTTTTAAATGTTATCGAAATAATCTAAGTTAAAGATTATTCACCATCGAAATATCTTGCACGTTTCTTTTGTTAAAATAGTTGCAATTGAGTTGTTTCCATTTTAGTTTAACTCAGTCTATGTGGTCGCGCAGTCAAGTGCCCTACATTTCAACACTTTTTATTCAAATGGAAGAGAGTTGTGTACATATAGTGTGTCTGTTTAAGGGAGTGACTTAGTGTTATATGTGTGATGGAATATTTCTTCAGAATATCGTCAGGTCAGATAGGCATTGATTGAGAAACTCTTGTTATGTATACTCTAATAGAGATAGCTCTAAGTGTGGGGGTGCTAGTCACTCTCATTACAGCACTTTCAGTATGTGTCTGCGGCTGCAAGAACTCCAACCAGAAGTAAGTGTTTGTTTGTTTATTTACTTACAAGTATACCGTAGATTTTTAAGGCATTCATGAACTAAGTTGTAAACTAAGTTGTATGGCTCTGAGGTAGCAGAATAAACTTTCACCTATTTGATTTAAATAAGGAACTCTAGTCTTAAAAGAATCAAATACTAGTGTTGTGTAAACTTAAAAAAAAAAGTAATTGTTAGACTGACTACCTCTTATTTAGTAAAAAAAAAAAATGTTAAGTAAATATCGCTATTAATGCTACATTTCGAAGTAGTTAGCTTATTTTTTAATCTTTATTGCATAGAAGAAATATAATTGGCAAACTCACAAAGTAATAGATAGCCTACTTAATAATTTATGACACATTCCAGTAATGCAGTAAATTCACCAAATGTATTCACTGAGTACTGCAAAATGTGTTTAAAATACCAGATTTTTGTTGCTTTTCTCTTAAATATTCAAACCTTTGCAGGTTGGAAATATTCACTGATTGTTTCAAATTGTATTTTTTACTTTATTTCGATTTTATATTACATTGTCAAGTGCTGCTTATGAACCTACCAATATTAGTTTGTCTAATATTATTTAGTGCAACACATACTTAATGAATATTGTAATGTAATGCTAATAGTTATTGATTTAAAGCTACAGTAAAAGTAACTCAGTTAGTAACCAAATGTTACAAATTTAATGTACTTTATAATTATAAATAAAATATATTTTTATATTTAACAGAAGTGAGTTGGTTGGTACGGCCGGTGTGGTCAAAATACGTTTCGATGAGGAGGCACCGTCCCCAACGCCTACCACTCCGGCCTCCATCAAGCGGTTTGTTATAGATCTAGCATGACCTAGACTAGACATACCTAACTCAAGGGCTAACAAAATGGTCTAGAGACTTAACAATTTAACAGATCTGAATTTACGACTAATTTTATTTGTTGTACTGTAGCAACTGTGGTATATATTTATTATTAAACCTTTTATCATTATAATTGAATGGGGATAATATTATTAACTATCTAACAAATGATGTCTGGGCTGCCCTAACAAATTACCTTTAGATAATTCTATCAGTTTTCCTCTATTTACATATTATTTTATTTAACCTTTTGACCACCACGGATGGCTATAGCCGACAAACGAAAACGTGCCAAACACGCCACCGACGTCAACAGCCGTCAAGAAAACGACATTTTTTAAGTACAAAATAAATATACTAAATTAGAAAAGATTTATTTTGTACTTAAAAAATGTTGTTTTCTTGACGGCTGTAGACGTCGGTGGCGTGTTTCGCACGTTTTCGTTTGTCGGCTATAGCCATCCGTGGTGGTCAAAAGGTTAAATTACATTTCATCTTAGAAACCAAATCCCTTGTGACTGGTGCTATCATGGCTGTCTAGTATTATTTATGTTGTGTATTGTGCTTAAATCATAGCACAATAAAGTAAGTGAAAATAAAATGTGTAATTAATTAATTACTTTTTGTTCTAAAATACTCCTAAAAATAACCATAATTTTCCACATAAGATACAGGATGGCAGGGATAATATTTAGCTGCATCCGGTTAGACTGGAAGCTGACCCCAACATAGTTGGGAAAAGGCAAACAGATGATGATGATGATCAGGTTGACAGGAACATTGACACGCAACCTGTTACCATAGATTCAACATGATTCTAGACATAGAATACAAATTTTTCGTCAGCTGTTCCATTGTAAAGTGCAATACCTACGTGGTCAAAATTAAATTAATATAAAAAAATATTTTTTTATAACCATCCAAAAATTTCAACAGATACATTAATCATTTGCATATGTTGGGGTCGGCTTCCAGCCTGACCGGATGCAGCTGAATACCAATATTTTACATGGAATGACTGCCTATCTGACCTCCATAACCCAGTTACTGGGTAATACAATACCCCTTGGTAAGACTGGTCGTCAGGCTTTGGGCTTCTGACTACCCGTAACTACTGTCAAAGACCCACTAATGACAGCCAGAACCAACGGCTTAACATGCTTTCCGAGGCACGGGGGTATATAGCTTAACCTGATCAATCGACCTGTGTGGATTATTCAGCCAGGGGCCCCTCAACAGATACATTAATCAAAACCGAAAAAGATACCGCATTGATGTCCCTGCCACCCTGTATAGTATTAACAATTTAAAAACAACAATACAAATGACGAGACTGTTGTTAAAAGCTAACATAGCTGTTATTTACTGCTTTAAATTCATTTGTGTTTGTAATTATTATAAATACCTACCATACATTTTTAAATTCAGTAGATTACCTATATCCTTGATACATTACTTTAGAATTTAATGTTTACTTACTTTGCTAATCATTTACATACCTTTTTATAATTGCTAACTTAGCTTATAAAAACCACAATGCATGAATGAGAAAATAGGCTAATTGCATGTATCATCATATCAACAGTTAATGTTTCTTGTTAGAAGTTGTTAGTCATTTTCTGATTCAGCAGTACTTTAATTGAATAGATTGCTGTGTTCTCTGTGTTTCATTCATTTAATGTTTCTGTTGTAAATGAATACCATAAAGACTTTGTGCAATAACAAGTGAAAAAAGTGTCTTACACTATTTTTCAATTTTGGGTACACAAATTGGAAAGTTACGAAAATGAGTCACGCGAACGATTTAGATGACTCACAATTCGCTATCGTTGTTTTTATAATAAAAAAAAAATATCTTCGGCAAGTTTACAGCAATAAAACTCTCGTTTCTAGAGTTAATCTTGTCTAAATCGCGTCTAGGTGCAGATTTTAGTGTTAATGCAACTGCGACTTTAGTGTAAGTCCAGCCGAATAAACTGATTTCGGGAATACAGGAGATAGGAGAGAATCGTGCATACAATACAGGAGATAGGTGAAAACCGTGCATACAATACAGAAGATAGGAAAGAACCGTGCATACAATACAGGAGATAGGAGAGAACCGTGCATACAATACAGGAGATAGGAGAGAACCGTGCATACAATACAGGAGATAGGTGAGAACCGTGCATACAATACAGGAGATAGGAGAGAACCGTGCATACAATACAGGAGATAGGAGAGAACCGTGCATACAATACAGGAGATAGGAGAGAACCGTGCATACAATACAGGAGATAGGAGAGAATCGTGCATACAATACAGGAGATAGGTGAAAACCGTGCATACAATACAGGAGATAGGAAAGAACCGTGCATACAATACAGGAGATAGGAGAGAACCGTGCATACAATACAGGAGATAGGAGAGAACCGTGCATACAATACAGGAGATAGGTGAGAACCGTGCATACAATACAGGAGATAGGAGAGAACCGTGCATACAATACAGGAGATAGGAGAGAACCGTGCATACAATACAGGAGATAGGTGAGAACCGTGCATACAATACAGGAGATAGGAGAGAACCGTGCATACAATACAGGAGATAGGTGAGAACCGTGCATACAATACAGGAGATAGGTGAGAACCGTGCATACAATACAGGAGATAGGTGAGAACCGTGCATACAATTATCGTTAGTTACAGCTAGCGCTCGTAGGTACCTAACAGCTTACACGACCATATGTTCGGCAATTCTGCTCCACGCAATCTGAAGCGCTTGTAATCCTGAAAAAAGTCAACATTTTGTGCAAAGACCTCTACCCAAATTGCAAAAAGACCTCTACGAAGTTACGCCGCGATACTCCTTAACACTTTTCATAACCAGTCCCTCAGATCCCTGCAGGTTATCGGGGTAACTACCTACCTAGAAGACGTCGTTCGGTTACGATAAGCTCTGCTCTTGCGGCCATACCGGCCACTGGCCAGCACCCATCTATTAGGTGGTGGTCACTGTCGGTACCCACTTCCGTGATAGTTTTATTTCGCATTCGCACAGTAGCTCTCCACTTTTTCTCTCTGCATGGCTTGCCAAATACGGTTAGCTTTGATTCGAAAGTTGCGTCTATCGTGCCGAATAACTCTGAAGGAATACTGGAACTTCAAAGGCGGCCTGTAGAGCTGTAGACTAGTTTTATTACTAGACCTTATATCTCCTCATGTTCACGTTCTTGCCAAGGCCGTTGAAAAGCTCCATTTGAGGCTACACAGCATTTTTCTACTCATCTTTCCAAAAAAAAAAATCAGCTGTTGCATTTATGTTAGCATAACTCGTCAAAATGTAGAGAATAGCTGATTTTTTTCTTTTCGCGATTTCAGGTTTGGTTCCATAGTAAAAGTTGTTCATAATGTATTATGAGTACAATGACCCCTTTTGAGGCTGTGCGTTATTTAAGTTACAGCTTGTATATCTCTGTAACAATTCTCATTTAGCCGAACGATACTATATGATTTGAGCTTCCTAACATAATAAACGCCCCGATTTCACTTTGTCCGATCCGGAATGTGTGAAGATCCCCTAACAAAACACCACTAAATACCTACTATTTGGGATGTAACCAGATTACATCCTAAGTACTAAATACCTTCGTAGTTGTACTGAATACCTTCACATCGTTAAAGTATTTATGCCCTGAGGTGACGAAACCACGGATTCCTAGGAATTACGGAATCCTATTCGTCACTAGCCCTAAAATGATCGATGCTCGAATGCTCCACATACCTAGACGGATGGGTACATTTCCCAACATTTATTTCTACATTTTCCTGTATGTAACTACACGTTAATGGAACTCACATCCTTATTAATTTATTTCTATACGTACCGATTTCTAAATATAAATTCATGACAAGTATGTGCGCATGCACCTGCAAATAATATAATTTATTGAGTTCGTAATTGTTTAATTAAGGTACTGCTAAATTTAAATGCTGCTGACATAAAGACATGTTTACCTAAACGCGTAAGCTACGCGTTTAGGTAAACATGCCTTGGACCATTACTTTTTTATTTTCTACTTAACATTGAGTAAGGGTCTAACTTACAACGTTCCAAAATGTTATAGTAACGGAGACAGTGGTATAGCGGCATTATGGTCCTTACGATATTTGACTCTTGCGTGGTGCACGGTTCGGTACCGGAATTGTCTCGTTATAAATGCTTTTACAACTGGTTCTCGGGCTTTTGCGGACGTAACGATAGTAAGCATGCGATATCTTGATGTTAGAATAGGACCCTTCTGAATCTCCTGTCCAAAAATTAACTGTGCTCTACGGTACAAAATGAGGTCTGTGCATAGTAAATAATTATTCTGAATTTAGACAGACTACTATGTCTGATACATTTTTCATCAGAGTTAGACAACCTTGATGTAAAATGTATTACGATAGAACTGCTTGTCAATCATTTGTTATGTCTGCTCATGCTATTATGCTTTGGTTTAATCTCTGAAATCAGAGATCCGACCTTATCAAAATGTTGTACTTTTCCGAGCGTCGAATCAGTCTAGTCCTTATACCATATCTCTGTCGTCTTAAGGAAAAATCCTTCTTGTCTCCGACCAAAGTATTTTTCTTCATTATCTTTCATTTATTTATTTTCTCGTTTCATTGACAGGGCGTCTACACAAAACAGTCAACGGAGTTTGCCAGAAATACCGCATCCAGTTGGAAGGCCTGACAGCGGAGATACAGCTTCAGAAATATATGCCACCGTGAATATAGATGAAGGTAATTATTAGAAGGTTCTAGAATACGAGTAATTGGCTTTCAATTACATTGCAAGACCCTGCATTCGATTGATCGATATTTATGTGAATCGATTAATACTGCTTCAGTGATTCAGAATTGAAGTTGGTAATATAACCAATGTTGATATTCCTTTCCGAGTGAAAATCCTGCCTCGGCAAAATTTGTCCATGAAGTTCAAATCAACTGTCACAAGTTATTAGATAAACATGTTGCGGTGTGACCTACGAAACCTCGACATACCTAGTTCTTCAAAGGTCGCGGGCGAAAGTGCGCGCAACGAGATTTACTTGATATTCCATTTTGGAATCTATGTCTATTATCTTAGGTGTCACCTACACGAGGTGTTAAGGTCTTTTGTTGTTCTCGTCTGCAAACTATCTAAATAGTTTCATTCCTCCGTGACGTGTTACACTAATGTAGTTTATAGCCATGTATATTGTATGACACGTTAAAATGTTAGCTCGTTGCGTCTACATTGTGTTAATTAACCATGAAGTGTATTATTTATTGAGTACTAAAAGAAAATGCAATTACTAAACATACTATAAATTGTTTATTACTTATTGTTGGTAGGTTTATTGCTTATGTTTACGGCAAATAATTCATTTTTAATGAGCCAGAAGCGAAGGGTAACACTCAGAGAGAAGACAATATTACCGAGTTTCTTTTGTTTCATGTCACACATAACTCATGAAAAACTTTGGTAGCTAGGTACTTAATTCTAATTTGTGAGAGACACGTTAATTTGCAGTCGCACGACTTTGTTAGAAAAATCAAATTAACCGGGCGTCATTGAGGTTGGGTCAAAATTACCCGGCTGGTTTAAAATTTCTAATATTTTTGAAAGTACGCGCGAGACGTTGCCGTTCTGTGCAGTAGCTGGAGCCAATATTGTACATTTTTTTATTGTATTTTTTGAGTTATTTTAAAAGTTGATTAAGCTCAATGAAACGTTCTGAATTATTATTTTCCTGTTTTATTATCAAAACCAGATACCTTTATACTGAAATAATGACACAGCTTACGAATTCACTTAAAAATTATGGAAATACCATGTATTAAATATATGGGTAATATTGACCCACCTCAACGTCCATGTAACTATTTCCTACCACAATGACGCCGGGTTAAGATGTTTATCACTGTTCTTTCACTGTCCCCGAAGCAGACACTTGAAATAAACAATCACCAAGTGTGGTCACACGGCAAGAGATAATCCGTACAAAGCCATCCATTCTAATACTATAAAACCATTAAAATCAAAATATAAAACGCAATTACAAATGAAAATATTTTTTTTTTTTAATCTATGTCAGGGGGACACTTCGCGGAAAAAAAAAACCGAAAGTAGGTAACTGTTTGTAGATCTGTGTTATATTTTCACGCTTGTACGGCTGAACGGATTTCTATAAAATTTTCCGACCTACAAGTGGGCGAAGCCGGCGCAACAAGTAGTAACGTTGTCTATCAGGTTCACCCTGAACAAATAGATAGGTGTAGTCGTAAACGGTTTTAAATTCTAAAACGAATAGTGCAAGCTAAATAATTTATTCATTAATGCAGACGTGATTAGGAGTGGCGCAGTAGACTTAACGTACTTACTGCAGTCCTCTATAATAAACCTCAGACCATTACGTTATTGTCAGTAGAAATTAATAAAAGATGTAGGTATGAGGAGGTTTTATACAAAAGGGTGAGGGGCTCGTGGGTAAATAATGACAGCCGCACAGGTCGATCGATCAGGTTAAGCTACGCTTGCCGCGGTTGGTCTGTGGATGGGTGACCATCTTTACATACCGAGACGCCTCCGTGCCTCGGAAAGCACGCTAAGCCGTTGGTCCCGGCTGTCATTCGTAGATCTTTGACAGTCCTTACGGGTAGACAGAAGCCTGAAAGTCTGACAACCAGTCTTACCTAGGGGTATCGTATTACCCAGTAACTAGGTTGTGGAGGTCAGATAGGCAGTCGCTCCATGTAAAATACTGGTATTCAGCTGCATCCGGTTAGACTGGAAGCCGACCCCAACGTAGTTGGGAAAAGAATCACGGACGTTTCTGAGGTGCGGAATGTGTACCTATCAGTGTTTTTTTACAAAATCTAAATTCAAATGGAATGTAATGAAACTTCTATAATGTACTTAATAATAATTATGATATTAATTAATGTTAGTCCTATATTTTTAATATTTATATTTTTACTTATTGTTATTCTGTTATGTCTTTTATTGTTCTTCTTCTTATTATTTTTATTGTATTATTATGATGTAATAATTATTAATTGATTTATTGTTCATTTAGTGGCACTCATTACCATTTTTGTTTGTAATATGCGGATAATGTAGTGGGCCACAATATTGTTAACACTCCTCATAATATTCTTATAATTTGTTATATTTTATATTGTAGCTGTTTATTATCCCTCAATAAATAAAATAAAATAAATATAAATAAAAGATAATAATTAATTGAATTTTGCTAAAAACCAATGCAATCATTGAATATGTACTGGCCACTCAAGGAAAACAGTTAAGTTTTAATTAAATGCATACTACCTATAAATAAAACCAAATGTTTTCCTTAGTATCATGTAGCTTACCTCGTGACTATATAATGGCAATTTCATATTAGATAACGAATTATAGAATTAATCCAAATAATATGTTCTGGGAATTTTATTTTCCTGCTGTGGATTCTGTAAAAGCAGCACATTCTACACACAGGCATAAATATTATTATAACAATCACTAAAACAATAATTGTTTGTGCGGTCGGAATCCTAATTACAATTACATGACTACTGCCGGTTGATTCTGTAAAAATCTCACCGTGAAATCATAAGTGAAGTGAGTACTTAGTGTTAATCCCTAGCGAATGACAGCTCACTTCACGCAAGCTTTCACGGTGACATGGTTACAGAATCGCACGGCTGTTGTAGGCTCATTCACTATCACCAATACATAAAATAAAATTGAATTATTTTGGTACCTATGGTGTCTCCTTAAAGGGAAAAACCGCAATTTCCTTCCGCGGTAATCGAAATACTCAATATTTATTTACATTCCACAATGTCAACTTGTCAATGTGAGCAGCGGTGGCCCAGCGGTAACGGCCGCGATTTACGAGTTGCTTCGAACCCAGTCATTCGCTTTATGTAAATTATTTCATCGCCACTGCTCTCAAAACGGTGAAGGAAAACATCGTGAGGAAACCGGCATGTCTTAGAACCAAAAATTCGAAGACATGTGTCTACCAACCCGAACTGGGCCCGCGTAGTAGCTTACGGCTCACTCCCTGTCACTGATGATGATGTCAACTTAGATTGTAGGAATTACAAAGATATGATTATTGTGGACCCTGTCGGGCACATCAAAGTAGGCGAGAGGAAGACGACTTTAATTTGATGAATTAACTGTTCAAATATAAAAGCATAAATATCTCTAAAAGTAGCATTCAATTATCAGATTATGACTTACATGCACAAATATTTCACTCAAGGCTGTTGAATTTATAAAAAACACCCGCATAATTGCACAGTGGCCAGCGTGGCTACCGTACGGCATGGTTCATTCATCAGATTACAGATAAAATCAATACACAATCGGCGCCAAGATCCGGTATTATCGTACAAAAGTGCCGCTACTCGGAACTGTCGATAATTAAATTGTAATCAGTACTTGTTTTGACTAATCAACGTTGTTTATCTGCAGGTAACAAGACAGTAGCGACCGCCTCTACAAGCCGAGACTACCCTTACGAACACGCCTACGCTAAAGTACAGAATGAAAGCCATAATATGTAAGTATGACCTTAGACCTAATTTTAAAATGTATGTTCAACCTTACATCAATAGTAACACTTTGAACTACGAAAACCGCATCTACTGATACAAAATAAAGTGCGTCAAAGTCAAATGGTTACCATTGACGTCCGGTTAACTGTAGAAATGTTGACTACTTGCTTATGTAAACGCACTTTGACCTTTTGCTAATCTGCCTGCTTTTAATGCGCCTATTTGTGAATGGACATCGATCTTTGGGAATTTGTCCCATCCCCAATAGCCATAAGGCCTAAAACACACACAAGCGACGTAAGGCGAAGGCACGAGGCAGGCGCAGCGCAGGCGTGGGACAGATACGGCGCAGACGCGATTTGAATTATATCAGAAGAGGCGTGGAACAGGCAAGAAACGTTCAGATGCGGCATTTTATAGAGAGATAATGATGATAATAAAAATATGCATTTTATATTCTATACTGTACTCCGGCTTGGTATAATCGTAAAGGGCTGGATATTGTTCCACTAACTCGCAGAACTGTATATTAAAATCAATATCATTTTTTGGGTTGGTAAATACTGAGCATACCGTATCACAAGCGACGTGCTCCTTGCGTGACTCACGAGAACCGACTGCTAGCGACGCGTCGCAGCAGGCAACGAAACGGCGTGTCTGCGCCGCGTCGCTTCAGTATAATTCAAAAACGTCGCCTGCATACATTTTGTATGAAATCGTTTTGAAGCGGCGCACGCCTGCGCCACGCCTGTTCCACGCCTGCTGCCTTACGTCGCTTGTGTATGTTTTAGGCCTAAGAGACCACAGCATTTTTTTTTTTTTTTCATAGAAGTTAGACTTCTACATTTACGTTGGTAAGCGCATCACTGGATTGATTTGGCTATTTTGGTTTTAAAAACAAAAATATCCAAATCGATAGCTATTCCTAATAGTCCGAATAAGATTTTTAGGGCAAGAAAAATTTGAAAAGTTTTCCGGATAAATGGGAAAACTCAAAGTGCTTTTTTCTATGAAGTTATTGTATTTATTACGGCAGGATAGTCTGTCGATTTAAGAAATGTGACTAATTCCTTCTTGCTATGCGGGAGGTATGTTTATCCACTGCAATTGAAATCAGTTTCCCTTATTTTTAATCTTTGACCAAGGGCCCTTTCCCACGGCAAGATCCCGTTACATATATCTATATTCACACAAGCATCCTGTTTGCCGGATACTACAAACGGGATGCTTGTGCGAATATATATATATTTAAACACGTACACTACTAAACGGGATCCTGCAAAAAACGGGGTCTTGCGGTGGGAAAGAGCCCTAATTTGTCTATTGATTGATTAAATAATTATGCTGTATTATGTGCCGTCATCTGGGGTGTAACAGGTGTATGGCAAAACAACACGTTACGTTATTCCGATAAATAATCAAACTTTGTTCTATCAAACTGATTTAGAACAGACCTACCTACCTATAAAATACGTGAGTCATCATAATAATTATGAGTAACAAATATTTTTTATGAGTATGCTGGTGATAAATAAAGTGTTTAATTATTCCCTGAAATTGTTGTTATTTTTTAGTAACTACCCTACCTATTATTTTCTGAAATCGATTTAGTAAGGGATTCTGAACAAAGTATACTTATTTATCTTAAATGTTACACGTTTTATACAACGTGTAACGTTAAATGCGCAAAACCTCAGACACCCCAACTGATTTTTAATTCAATTGACCTATTTCAGAGAGAAAATAAGTCATTAAAAAAATTGTAAAGGTTTTATGTGCTGTTTTAGTTTTACTGGCCATTCTGATAGTTTCTTGCGTCTGCGACGACGTTTTACCGAGGGAGGAGTCGTCACCGTGCCGCTGCGCCGCGCTGACATTGGCTTGCTTGATAAATAGACACGGCAACGTTTTAAATGAAGATTTTTTGAAAAATATGACCTATATTAAAAAGTTGTTCAACTAATTCTGCTCGTTATTCTCATCAAACTATTTTCAGGTTTTGCGCATTTAACGTTACACGTTGTATAAGGTGGAGACGAAAATACGACCATAAATTAAACTTCGTTTGTTTTTTTTTTAGATTAAGTACTTCCTGTCCACAACAACACTTGTGATGAGAAAATAAAAATTCAGTATATTCTATCTAATAACGTTCCCAGTCTGTATACAAAAACGTATCCAAATATATCCAATAGCTTAGTCACAATAGCTAGTCAATGTTTGGCAAACCCCATAGTCGACCCATCATTACTGTTTAGTTTGTTTGAAAAAATCACTTTATGTCGATGTTAGAATTTATTTGATAGTTCCAAAATACTCTTATGCATTAATATTGCCAGTTTTTCATTTATAGTCGTATTGTCGTCTCCACATTGTATAAGCCAAATAAATTATTCCTTCTAATTTTTTATTTGCTTATTGCAGTCTTGTTGAAGTAACTGATGAAACATCTGAACGTGAAATTATACAAATTGATGAGAGAGAAGTTGGACAAAACCCTGCAGGTGTGTAACTTATAACAAACGGTTTATTTACAATTTACTCCCGCGTTTACTTACCTAGTTGTAGTAGGTAATTCGTACAATGATAAATATATACATATATATTTTTAACCTTATATAAAAAAATAAAAAATAAATAATGTTTAATTATTATTTTAATTTATTATTATTTTTATATATAATATAATAGTACCTAATTAATTAATAATAATAACAAAATTAAATAGTAACTTAACTAAAATTATACACAAACTAAAATATAGCGTCGAAAAATTCATTCGCATCGCTGTCGAGGTAATGTACCCAAGAGACTGGCGGCATTACCACGTTGTATGGCAATGCTTAGCCTCTGGCCAATAATAACTATTAATTTGTTAATACACATAAAGTTACTCAAAGTCACTACCTATATTATTTAATTACCTAAATTATTAAGACCCATACTGAGAATCAAGCATATTATCGTTAGTGACAATCAAAAACATGATCAAATCGTACATTCTTGATTTTAATCGTTAGTGGAATAAATAGCTATAGATTATTTAGTTTAGTACAATTCTGAAAATAAGTAACGTTTTCAGAATCGGTGGTAATATCGGCGTCGGTGGCGATAAGTGGGCAACTGCCTTCGAGTCAGGAGCTGCCGTATATCACGCCACCCTCGCCGCGGCCCAACACAGATAACACCACACACTTCAGTGGGGATTCGACTGACTCTGCAAGTAAGTCCTTCAGGAACACACGCCAATACAGTGGTGGTCATAAAACGTACAAGTAGGAAGGTAAATATTTAGCTCGGGGTTACGAAAAACTACCGTACTCTATTGTGTTATCCAGTAACTGCGTTATGGAGGTCAGATATGCAGTCGCTTTAGGTATAATACTGGTATTCAGCTGCATCCGGTTAGACCGGAAACTGACCCCAACATAAGTGGGAAAAGGCAAGGAAATACTATACTGAGTTTTGTATCATCTCGCTCGTTTTGTCGGACCACCTATATGTGAGTGTTTCATTCGTATTTATTTAGAAAAGGTGAAATTAAGGCAATCCAGTAGATGAGTCATGACTCGATTTTAATAGTGCATTTTAACACACACATGTACTGATACGTTTATGGAATACGTTACAAGTTACACTTATCGCGCGTTTTAGCGCGTTCAAACAAACGCCCTCTCGTTCCATGATAGACCTCATCCATCGCTTTCCATCGGGCGTGATCGAGGTCAAGAGCAGGTCCATTTAGCGATAAAAAAATAAATAAAAAAAGAAACAAGCTCTTCAGCTTTATTTCGATATTGATTTGGGTTTATATCTATCGTGGCGGTGCGCGGCATACTTGGCGAACGTCTGACGGCTGGTGATAGGGCCACGCGTCGTCCTATTCGTAGGTACACGGCTTCTAGAGGATCCTGGAAGCTTCTAAAGAGAGAGGCGTTTCCGCGGGAAGTGCGTGCGTGGTATATATTATTTTTACAATCACGTGTTTACATAACAATTTGATGCCGATTTAGTACTATTTTTATCAGTTCTAGATTTTTTCAAAGGTTTCTCGTTAACACTAGATTTTAAAGCTACTTCATTCGCATGTTTTAAAAATTGCTTAGTACAGACAAAGTAAAGCAAAAAAGAAGAGAGAAAAGAAATAAATCGTAGCAAAATAAATTTATAAAAAGAAAATGTAATTTCAACGATTAATATTCAGTCTTCCTCCAAAGGTTGCTTGAAGATGTCCATGTAGATTTTAAATTACACCCAAATTCCATTAAACACTGATTAGATTCTGAAACTGATTAGCCAAAAATATCTTTCATACAATTTTCAACCTATTTACATGAAAATACACCTTACAATTAAGAATTAAAGCCGATTTTCTAATAGTCTGCATAGTGACAGTACACTTTTGCTATTTAAATTAATGTGAATTTTTTGTCAGCAATTCCGCGAAATCGTAAAATGCATCTGATTTGATAATATTTACTAGCGGTGAAAAAGATGTTATATCACATAAGTGTTGATCTATTGTGGTGTAGGTATTTTATTTTTAATCTCATTATTCACGAAGCACCATAAACTCTTTTATAAAATTGCGATAGAAAATGTAGGAAACAGTTTATTTTGATTATTATAATACGGGCTTGAAATTGAAAAATTTTGTAGATACATACCTTGATAAGCTTCATGAACAAACCTCAGTTGGTTTGATTACTAGAAAAGTCAGAAATCGCAAAAAAAACTTTTCCCATATACATATGTCGTAGGAAATGTGACTTCAACTTTTTTATGATGGATAGCTGCGAAAAGGCTAGTAACGAAACATTTAAAGATTTTACGTCACTTTATATCTGCACTATACAAAAATATCACTACAATGACAATCAATCAGTTATTGACCCTCGATGGCTTATTCCAACAATGTTATCTTTCTAATACATTATTGTTCCACAAAACATCGTTATGATCAGCGTATTAAATTGTTATGCGATGTTCTGTCTGGCCTCTGTAACACACTTAGTGGGATAACAATTCACCCTCTTATTTATAAACGTTGCTTAAAGTTACCGTCTGTTGAACTGTAAAAAGTTCTTCATACATGACATAGATTCAAGATCAAAAATACAACCTTCAGTAGGGTTTATGATGTATTAAGTGATCCTTTATTTACAGAGGGCTACACGAGCATATCGGTGCGTGAACCACTCAGTAACATCCGTGCTCAGAGTAGCAAGCCGCCGTCACAACCACACTATGCCACAGTATCCGACGACTCCGGTAAGTTCACTACAAACCTTTATTCTGCAGTGCTATTCTGTAAAAATCTCTCCGTGAGAACTTAAGTAAAGTGAGCGGGAAGTGAGCTCAGTCATTCCCTAATGGTAGGGATTAACACTATTAAGTGCTCACTTTACTTATGATTTCACGGTGAGATTTTTACAGAATTGACCGGCAGTTAACGTTTCTCCATCATCATTATCTTGCCTTTATCCCGATTTATTTGCGGTCGGTGCAACATGTATTTTTCTTCTATACTTCTCTATTAATCGTCATCTCGGATTCTCGGTAGTCAGCCCCCTTTCTAGCTATATAATCTTTCACACAGTCCATCCTACTGCTAATATTCAGAGCTTATTGGTACATTTTTTCACCGAAAGTAGCAATTTGGAGTTGTATGGAGTATTGCAGTCACTTATTGGATTGCTCAACAAAATACCAGCTTGCTGCACTTGATTTGGTGGAACGCAGAGTTGAAAGGCTTATAGGTGACAAGACGTTGGTAGCTACGCTGAACAGCCTAGCTCATCGGTGTAATGTTGCTTGCCTGTCGGTGTTCCACAAACTGTACTTTGGAGAGTGTGCGCAGGAGCTTAACGACCCGATCCCACCATCGCCCTTTTATCACCGGACAACCAAACGTACTGCCGCGTCCTATCTGCACTTGGTTGATATCCCGACGAGTCGTACTCAGCGCTTCTCCTCCACGTTTATTATGCGCACAACCGAAGTGTGGAACTCTTAGCCGGCATCTGTGGTCCCTCCCACATTTAACCCGTCTGCCTTCACAGCAAGAGTGAACAGGTATCTTTTGGGCACGCTCGTTCCATCATAGACCTCATCCATCGCTTTCCGTCAGGCGTGATCGAGGTCAAGAGCAGGTCCATATTGCAATAAAAAAAAAATACTGCACAGAAGATTAGAGAGACACTCGTACGGTACCTACCGTCCGGTCCCGCACGTCAGTGGTAACAAATACCAGTATAAGCAGCCCTCTTATTGTATCGAATCTCCGTCCTACGCTAGGCCAGTTCAAGGTACACAAGTATACAAGCTAGTGTTACCAGTGACGTACGATCCGTTTTTATAAAAAACTGTATTCTCAATAATAATTTAAAAGTAAAGTTGCTTAACGGGCTTCTGCCATGTCATAGACATTTTGAAAATAATAAAGAAGGATCTATTTATATGTGAACGCTTTGTACGTCTTACATTCGCATCAAAACTCATATTTCCCATTAAAGTCCACTGTTGGACATAGGGCTCTCCCAGGGTACGACAGAACACCCTGTCCTCCGCCTTCGGCATCCAGTCTGTCCCAGCCACCTTCATGTTTGTATTATCTAAACTTAACTGATAGATATATTACTATTGGCATGTAATCGATCTATCTCGCCCTGATACCGATTAGTTTGTGCGCCCACTATTAAATTATCTTGATGTAAGTATCAGTTTTCAAACATCAATAATTCCCCTATTATGATCCTTATCATGGCAATAGGTACAACATAAAACATTGACCGCCACCATAAATAGGTAAAATAATGTAATTTATATTTAACTTACATCGAATATAGAACTATGCCACCACAAACCAGGAAATTCGCCACCACAAAAATCTACTATTAATTTTATCTACATTTTCTTGTATCACTATTCTAAAAGTAAAGAAGCAAGAAGAACGAATTTTTAATCATAAATTTTGTGAAGTGACAAAGTTACAAATATTGACGATAATGAAGTGATGAAGTTACAAATATTGACGATAATGAAGTGACAAAGTTACAAATATTGGCAATAATGAAGTGACAAAGTTACAAATATTGGCGATAATGGAGTGTCAAAGTTACAAACATTGGCGATCATGAAGTGACTAAATTACAAATATTGGCGATTATGAAGTGACAAAGTTACAAATATTGGCGATAATGAAGTGACAAAGTTACAAATATTGACGGTACTGAAGTGATTTTACAAACATAATAATATCAATTCTTAGCCACGTCTTAAACACTCTGGGCCTGCCAAGGGTACAGTATGTCTGCAAAGTAGTTAGTAGTTAGCCCTACACAAGTTCCCCAGACTGTTTACCATCCTATGTCCTGTGTCGTAAACATAACTGCTAGTATTTTTATGTCTCTTAATTATACAACGTGTAACGTTAAATGCGCAAAACCACAGACACCCCAACTGATTTTTAATTCAATTGACCTATTTCAGAGAGAAAATAAATCATTAAACAAACTGTAGAGGTTTTATGTGCTGTTTTAGTTTTACTGGCAATTCTGATCGTTTCTTGCGTCTGCGACGACGCTCTATCGAAGGAAGAGTCGTCACCGGGCCGCTGCACCGCGATAGCTTGACGTAATAATAAATAGACACGGCAACGTTTTTAATAAAGATTTTTTGAAAAATGTGACCTATATTAAAAAGTGGTTCAATAGATTGTGCTCGTTATTCTGATCAAACTATTTTCAGGTTTTGCGCATTTAACGTTACACGTTGTATATATTAATTAATTATTTACAGATGAGATGTACGCAGCGATCGAAGAGGCAAGCGTGGGCGAGGGCTCCGACACGTACGCGCAGATCGCGACCGAGCCGCGGCGCCGCGACCCCACGCCCGACCTGCTGCATACCGACCCCACGCATGTCTCTAGGTATGTACATACATACATAAACTCACGCCTCCTTTCCATGGGGGTAAGCTGAAAGTACAGAACGCCACCTGCTACGATCCTTACATACTCCGTTTGCTTCGTTTACGTTCATACATCTGGTCACACACGCACGCCGGTTGCGAATACTACGCACCTGACCTATTTGAAGAAAATCACCAATAATGTATATTATTTCCTATATCGTCGCACATATTATATACTTTTATTTATTTATTTAATACTTCAAGCACATAAATGTACAGAGGCGGACTTAATGCCATAGGCATTTTCTACCAGTCAACCTTTGGGTGATGCAGAGCCAAACAGAATGATGGAAGCTTTAGTTTACGCTACCTTTCGTCACTGTCCTACCCTTAGAGCTTCGTATCAGTTCGAAACTAGTCGGGGAGAACTATTAAATCACACGCTAATAATTACGATGAATACAATACTGAAGATAACGATAAACGTAAACGAAATGAAAGAACTTCCATTCCTTGGAAAGGTGTGGTCAGACATCTGAAGGTTAATTCCCGTAATTAAAAACGTTCAAAATAACGTTGTCAAAAATGTTGGTAAACTAGAGGTATTTTTGACAGATTGAGACGAAGATCAGACTGTGAACGTTCTTAAAATTATGGGGATTACCCCCCAGGGGTGTGGTACAGTCCATCGAACTGAACAACTTTTTCCATTGGACCAACATCGTAATCGCGAAAAAATAATCAGCCGTCCCATACACCTTTGAAACTATGACTACACCTTTCTGATACATCCTGTATACAACTTACATGCACGTTACTAATGACGTCATCTGTGATAACCACAAATATTTAATTCCAATACACAGATTATTTGTATTTTCAGTAGCTTGTTGGTCTCCAACAAATACAGTAAACTTGTTTCGTAAATGTTTATTATAAAATGCCTTTTACAAAAACTTTTAACGTTAATTGTTTTTGTAATTTGTTTAGAAGAAGTGCTCCACCAGACGTCGGTGCATCAACGTCTAATGCCACACACTCCAGACAAGGTACAGTCACATCAGATAATTATTACAGTAATTTGTTTCCTAAAATAGCATGAAGAATGTAGACGTAAGGAAAACTTAAATATTTTTCCCTCTGTCTAACTTTAAAAGTTCAATTATGTTGTCATTATTTCGTCGTTTTTTTTCCTATTTTGTTTTTATTTTACTAATATTCAGGGTCTTTTTAAATTAATTGGCAAAACTACGTCGCGGCATCTAATAACAAATAAAAGACACAAAAATAATGTTTCAATAATATCATAATTTGAAGTAAAAAGCTAGCCGACGGGTCAATGCCCTCGAGTCACGCGTAGTATGTACTTTAAAAGATTATTTAATAAAAAATAATAAAAAATTCTGGTGTTCACAGACACTACTCTCAGAATGTTCCAAATACAATCCATCAACGGACATTGTTCCCAGAAGGGACGATCCGAGGTCAAATACGTTGTAATGCCGTAATTAGCGTATTGCCACTCTCACTTACAATTCCCTTCATACACATATGTTTAAGTAATTGGTTAGATAAAATTAAGGCCTATAAATTATAAAACAATTTACACCTTTACTAATATCCACCAGCATCGTCCTCGTCATGTTCCAACTCAACGGGCGCGCTCGGCTCTCCGAAGCCAGAGAAGCGACAAGCTAACTCTCCGCTGCCGCCACCGCCGCACGCCACGGCCCATGGCAGCTCTCACGCCGCGCCACACGCGAACTCCCACGCCGCGTCACACGCGAGCTCCCACGTCAGCTCTCACGCCACATCTCACGTCACGTCACACGTCACAGTGCACGCCTCAGCGCATTCATCGTCACACAATATGGCGCACGTGACGTCACATGCCACGTCACATCCTTCGGCGCATTCGACTTCCCACGCGCCGCCCCGACAGCCTGCCATAGAGCAGGCGCTCGCACAACGACACCAGCGGATGTCAAGCACAGGTACTGATTATGTTTTTTTTTTAAGCCTATACTGCTATAACCCTCCATCTGTGTCACTCGCCCGCTCCGGGCGAGTACACAGATTACCGCGTCTGTGTCCGTCTGAGCGAGATAGATACAGTTTTTATAAACAAATTTACTATGACAGCGATTAACCGCCGGGACACAGACGCGGTAATCTGTGCTCCCGCCCGGAGCGGGCGAGTGACACAGATGAGCTAATACTGTCCCACTATTGGGCAAAGGATGATTATGTTAATCAAAAATATTTTGTAGAGATACGGTCAGCTTTATCGAGTTGTCACAAATAAGTTTTTACATTATGTGTAGAATTTTCTGTATACCTAACTTGCACTTTCAGGCGATCTTCATTTTAATCACGACAAGCGACGAAGTCTCAACGAGAAACACCAACGAAACAACAGTTGCGTCAACTCATCTGACTTCTACGGTTGCAATTACCCCATTGAGAAACATCGGTTTAGTTCTGGAGATTTAATCAGACCGCTGGTCGCCAGAGAACGTAACATTGATATCGATCAACGCGACAGTCAAACTGACAACCTGTATTTTTCTATAGACGGACCCGGTTACAGCGACTATTCATCGGCAGATGCCAACGCTAGTTTGAATTCGGATCATCGCGTAACTGAGAGTCCTTCGCGTAATGTCGAGGAAATGTACGCGAAAGTAAGCAAAAAACCTAAAGGAAGAACGGAAGACACTACAAGGCGTTCAAAAGACTTTACCGGCGCCGAGAGTGAGCCTCACACATCCAAATATCGCAGTGATGATCCAGGGTATGAGACAATAGACCGTAAAAAATCTATGAATCACGGATATGAAACAATTGCCCATAAAGAGCGGAAGTCCTCCCAAAACCAAGATCCAGGGTATGAAACAGTCAAAGATATAAGCAAAGCAGGACCACACTCTAATTTTTCAAACAATAACTTATTGAAACTTAATCATCTGGTTGTTGACAGTGGCCCTAACAGCATTGTAAGCAGTGACGCCGGGTATGAGCATATCTCTAAGACTGACAACAATGCCTCCGATTCCGATCCGAATTATGAAGTGTTGAGGAACCAGCCGCCCACACCGCCTTACGCCACAATTGCGCCGAACTACAAAGTACAGCCTACCTACTCTACAGTCAACAAAAAGCCCGGCAAATACCACAATTGGCCTGCGAACAATAACGAAGAACCCACCTTAGAACCAAATTACGAGTCAATGCCGCACGACCCCCTCTACAATACCGGAAGCGAATCTGATCCCAACTATGAATCAGTTCGCCCCAAAGACCCTAACTATGAAAGTGTAAGTACACAAGATCCCAACTACGAGTCGTTGAGATGTAAAGATCCCAAATATGAGTCAGTTCGATCGAAGGACTCAAACTATGACTCGGTACGCTCCAAAAAGGACCCGAATTACGAAAGCGTTAAATATTTTGAACTGTCAAAGAAAGATCCGCCTTATGAGAAGGTTAACAACGAGGCATCAGGGAGTTCAAGTGTGGAGAGGTCCGACTCGGCAGCGGGTTATGAAAAAATTAATGTACCAAACAGAAGCGAGACGAAAAGCAGTATTAATAACGGAGGCGACGCCACTGTCAGTGATTACTTTCAAGTGTAAATGTGTTACAGAAGAATATTATATATGACTTTGTTTATGAACAATGAAACACAGGAAATTGAGCTATTGACATGAATATTTTATTAACAGTATTCACAGGATTTTGAGATTGAGTGCTTTTTATTTATTTATTAAAATATTTTAGGGACTGTTTACAGCACCTCAACGTTAGATATAATAAGTAATATCTTCCTTAGGTATCTGTGATATAATATGTATGTTATAAAATTTTTGATTTTTGTTTTTATTTCCATAAGATTTTATATGAGCATTGATAGACATTTTGTTATTCTGAAGACAAGAATAATTTGTTACGAAATCTCCATTTATTAATGTGTTCATAAGTGTGATTATTTTCTACACTTTGATATTATGCTGATGAAAATGTATGCGTGTATTGTATATTGCATGTACAAAATGTAGATTGTACATATTTTTGTTTTAATTTTAGGTAATTTATGACTAACTTTATTATGAACTCTTTTTTTTTTATCGAAAATGGATTGACTTAGCGTTGGTCATGGATGTCATTGAGAACTTCTCGTTTTACGTGAGTGAGCTTGTAAACAGGGTGATAAAAAAGGTGTCGGTTCTTGGAATCTTAGAATGAATTCATTTAATTATGCTTTTCGCGATTCCAAGTAAGACAAAAGTTTTATTTTTAAACTAGCTTCCACCCGCGACTTCGCCGTTTATTTCGGTAAAAGTAGCCTATGTCCTTCCTCAAGGTTCAAAGTATCACCATATTAAATTTCATCAAAATCGGACCGGCCGTTTCGGAGATTAGTCAGAACAAACAGACAGAGAGGCAGAAAAACATTTTAAAAATTGTTTTTTTTTTTATATAAGTACCGTATATACTTTCATATGCATTTAGTAAAAAGCTGTTATTTTGATGATTTTTTTAGTCTCCAATCGGAGACTGTAAAAAAAATCATCCGGTATATATTACAAACAGACTTTATTTATTTGTATTGACTACACAAGCGCGTAGCGTTCTATATATCTATCTTGCTTTTATAATTATCAACATGTAATAACTTACAAATGGTACCTATATAAACATAACAGCTGATTGATTTGTTCTTTTCTGAATTTCAGTCAAAACAAATTAAACTAATCTTTTGTAAACACTACATAACATTCTACCCCGACACCTTTTTATCACACCTATTAAAAAGAAGGTTATCAAGTAAATGGAGCCTGCATTTTAGCTTAAGACTGCCTTATGAGTTTGATTATATTATTACTTTTTATAAATTCTAATACACTTTAATGAAATTGGTAAATCTTAGAAAACGCCCTGTAGGTAAGTCAATACATTAGCATATTATTTGAATTGTAATATAAGTTAAAATCATTTTGTTATATTTTGTTGTTAATTATGTTATTGACGTCCTGTTGAAATAAAAATGGACTAGGTATCATTAGTGTCCTTTGACCTAGTTAAAACATAGCGTACTGAAGACAACAGACAAGTACGAAGTTTATTATTAATTCCAAGATACAAGAATGGGTATTTATTGTAGTTTGTTTGATGTTTGATAAGAGAAATAAGTACCTGAAAATATTATTTTACGACCATGCTCTGTCCAACGAAAGTTATAATTTTAATGTATGTGAATGCGAATGCACCAAAGATTATGGTTATAACATATTTACATTCATGCACGGTACGGCTGGTGCTTATGACTTCGTAAGATTGGGGGTGGCAATCATATCAATTTTTAGATCATGATGATCATCTCCAGATTTACTTTGGTGCATTCCAGTATTGTCCTATTATTCATTTACCCCCCTTACTATAATAAACGTTGTATAGCGTCTGTGTACACAATGCTTTGTCTTCTTCTTTCAAATTACTGACGACTGAAAGAGAGAAATCAGTGTGTAACTATTCATCTGATATAATACGTTTATTAGTAAGAGGATTGATATGACCCTGTGTGCCCAAATACGAGCTTTCCAAACACAAAACGTTCCAGCGTAGTAAAACATTTATATTTTTTTTATTCACTGTGGTATGATATGACTCGATTTCAACCACAGACCTTTATTACTAAAACATTGTATCTACATATTATATTATCAGTAATCTGAAATAGGTGCCGTAAGTATATAAAATAATGTATAACAGAATATTATTTATGAACTTCTTTACATGTAGATTTTTTTACTGTGCTTAAATCAATTTGTATTTAATTTAAGTGATTATAAAACACAATTTACTGTACAATGTAACTTCATGTATTGATTGACTGTAATATTATTGTACCTTTACCTACTACTTACTAAAAACTTGTATGTATTTTATTAAATCAATAAGTATGTATCTGTTATATTCAAACAAACTCGAAAACATTCCATCGTACTAATAGATACAGTGACTAAAACTACCTAAATGTAATGGAATAAAGTATGCCATATATTGAAAAGTTTTATTAAAACGCTCATTAATTAATTCATTTATCTTTAATTCAGGCAGAACCGATTTTGTTAGTATTCCTTAACCCTTAACCAGGCCTAGCCATTCTTTTGAATACCGATTTTGGTAGATTACAGGGTTATAACAAATATAATTTCATGTTTTTTTTCTGTTCCTGAAAAAAAAAATCCCTGTGGTGTCTAAATTTTATTTTTTATTTTATTTTATTTATTAGGGACATTAAACAGTTACATGCTATAGAAAATAGAAAAAATCCTTAAAAGCTAAAGTTAACAAACATGTAACCCACACCAATATCCACATCTTAACAAAAGAATTACAGACTAGGTAGATCTTACAGAATACAGAGCTTTCTGTGACAGCTGTGTTTAATGTTCAAATTAACTTGTTTCCATTTAATTCAATAATTCAATAATAAATGACCTGCTGCCCATGCAGACATGTGGTCTGTATGTGGCCACTGTCCTACATGTTATCTACGCAGCTTTTAAGGGTTAGACTACTCACTGTAATGAATCTCAGAAATCGGCTCGTCACAAAAAAAAAAAATTCATGTGGTCGCTATGTGACCACTGCCTGGCTAAGGGCTATGTTAGTATACAAACACACAATAACGAATAATACTTAATTACGCCACCTCACGGAGACACCTGGCGACAGTACATGCACTGAGCACAGGTGCCCCATAAGGCGACCCTCAGTCTTACTAGCAACAACGCTCAGAAGACTTGTTAATGTACAGTCGACCACACGTCGGTGATAAAACTGACATTGGCCTAGCCTAATACGGACTTTTTCCCTTTAAATAGAATAAGAGGCCACTGCCACTGAGGCCTGCTGTACTTACCACTGCAACTTGGTCTGCGAGCACAGAATCACAGCGGTTGCTACACGAGCATACACCCACCTTGTGGGGGTGAAAGAGGACGAAGGATCTTAACAGGTAAACACTTGTCGTTTTACCTGTGTGTGCTCCCGTGTACTGTATTTTTTAACGTTCCTGTGAAACGTCAATCATGCTGACGCGGCGCGGTACCTTCGGTGATCCCACACCCGCGACATTAAGGTCGTGATTGAGCAGAACCGAGGGACGAAAGTGTTTTGCTCAACAATTAGGGAGGTTTCATCTAACGAAACTAAGAACTGCGGATGACAGACTTCGAAGTCCGAGATACTCGAGGAATTTTACGGGCACCTATACTCAACGCGGACGGCGAAATCAGCGAGACATAGTACAGATAACCATCGAACCGAATTAAAGCGCCACTACACGGAGAACATCCCGGATGTGTTACGACCAGTGCGAGATTAGGATTGCTCTCGATCAGCTAAAGAACAACAAGGCACCTGGGGATGACGGAATAACGACAGAGCTCCTTAACCTTTTGAACGCCAATCACTTGTGCACAACGAACTTGTATACATGTGATTGGTGTGCAAAAGGTTAAAGCAGGCGGGGCTGGAGCCGCGCTAGCTCTTTCAGGACTGGAGTCCTGAAAGAGCTAGCGCGTCTCTTTTCTGAGCCAACTAGACAAGCTATTTTCAAGGGTTGTCACGAACCTTCTTGCCAGAAGAATTGACGAGTTCCAGCCGCCAGAACAAGATGGTTTTCGAAAAGGCTTCAATACCCTGGACCACATTCATACCATTCGGCAAATTGTACAGAAAACCCAGAAGTACAACCAGTTTCTGTATATGTCATTTGTGCACTACAAGAATGCCTTCGAATCCATCAAAATATGGGCAGTTCTGACCTCTATACAACGATTTTGAACTGGCTGGTGCTACATTGAACTGTTGAGGTGTTTGTATGACGCTGCCACAATGACTGTCCAGGATCAGAAAACCAGCCCCATTCAAATGCAGAGAGGTGAGACAGGGGGATATAATATCCCCTAAATGGTTCACCAATAATTTGGAGGAAGTGTTCAAAACGCTGGACTGGACTGGACAGGGTATCAACGTGAACGGCGAGTACATTTCACATCTTCGATTTGCCGATGACAGAATAAGACATAATGGCAGAGACGCTGGAACATTTAAACCAGATGCTGCACAACCTAAATGGAGCCTCTCGGCGGGTTGGCCTCGGCATGAATTTGCACAAGAAAAAATTCATACACAATTCCGACGTCTTGCCGAGTCCAATCCACATCGAAGGGTCGCTTCTTAAAGTTCTGAAGGATTACATCTACCTAGGGCAAGCCATCCAGCTCGGTAGACATAACTTTGAGAAAGAAGCTGACAGAAGGATCCAGTAGGGTTGGGCAGCATTTAGAAAACTTTGTCAAGTCTTCTCGTCGCCTATCCTGCAGTGTTTGAAGACTAAGGTCTTCAACTAGTGCGTCCTACCACTGATGGTCGGGCTAGTCCACAAATTCAAGGTCGCTCAGCGCGCTATGGAACGAGCTATGCACGGAGTCTCTTTAAAGGAGTTAAATTATCAGGAAAAGAATCGGAGTCACCGACATAGCTTGCAGAGCAAGCAACCTGAAGTGGAAGTAGCCTAGCCATGTTTGTCGAAGGACCAATGACTGGTGGAGCAGACGAGTCCTGGAGTGGAGATCTTGTGGGGCGCCTCCCAGCTAGATGGACCGACGATCTAAAGAATGTGTTGTGGCGTAGCCTGGGAGAGGCCTATGTCCATCAGTGGACTGTGATAGGCTGAGTTGATTGATAAAGCATATATTAATTTCGACTGATTGTAATTCTTTTGATTAATTTATGGTTATTAATATTTCAATGTTTTTAACTTTCTGATCAAGGAAGTTATAGTAATTTGCTAAGGTTTTTTGCATGAAAACCCTTTCATTGCCAATGCCATGTTTTTTCCGTTAACCTATATATTGTCCCACTGCTGGGCAAAGATTCCACCCCCCCTATTTTTCCACTTTTCTTTGTGCTCTGCCTTCTCCAACCTATCGGTTAGAAATGCCAATCCTATTACTTTTTCGAAGACGTTTACGATGAGATAGTCGATTTTTCCGACATCACTACGGCGGAGGCTCTTCATTAGTTGTCATGTTTGTTTGACAATGACATTAAGTATTGACAAGTAGTAGTGACATGGAACTGGTTATTTTGGTTAGATATTTTTAATTATTTTTATGAAATAAATTGTTTTATACTAAAATCTGAAGCCGAAGAAACTTCAAAAATGGCAAATTTCAACAACCCTAACGATTTTTCGTGGCAGACGCAAAATAATAGCCAAAATTACTCTTTCAACACTTCGAACACCTTTGCTGACCCAGCGCAAACGTTAGGTGAGCTGCTACTCTCAGATTTATCTTTTTTGTTACAATAATAATTAAACTACCTACCCGCCCATGCTTCGTACGGGTGCAATATGCTGATGTGGCGACATTATCAAAACAACGAAGTTTCTGTGCTAAATGTACGTTAAATATTTGTTTTACAAATCATTTCTGGTTCTAACTAAATGATGAACTGAAAATGCATTGTATAGTTTAGAAAATCGAAGCTGTCGCATAAACGATATGAAAAGACCTGTTTTATACTATGAAAAGATTATGAAGCATTATTTGAGACTACATTATGGTATTCTGTTTTAGATTTTCAGACCTTCCCCACTGAGCAACAAAACTACTCATTCGACCAGAACCAGGGTAATATGACTGCCAATAACAATCAGTACTACAACTCTAACATATTCACACCAGCACCAATTCCCGGGGAACCTGTTGCAGAACCGACAGACTTCGACGAACCGCCACTATTAGACGAACTTGAAATATACCCAGATAGAATACTGGAAAAAACGTTAGCTGTCATGAATCCATTCCACGGTCAATCAAAAGCCGATGATGCAAACTTTCTTTTGAGAGATACAGATATTGCTGGTCCAATAGCATTTTGTTTAGCTCTTGCTGTATGTCTGTTTCTTGCAGGGAACAAAGCTCACTTTGGATATGTTTATGGGTTATCAGTAATGTCAGTAATTTTGATGTACTGCCTACTATCTTTAATGAGTCGCTCTGAAGGAGTTTTTACTCTATTAAGTGTGGCTAGTGTGCTGGGCTATTGTATGTTACCCATGGTTGTCTTGGCAGGGCTAGGTATATTTATCTCTCTTGAAGGACCAATAGGATTAAGTTTATCAGCTGTTGCAGTGCTTTGGTCAGCTCTTTCTGCTAGCAGACTTTTTGTTACCATGTCTGGTGACTCTGAACAAAGACCACTGATTGCCTACCCCTGTGCCTTAGTTAATGGAGTCTTTGCCCTTTTAGTGCTCTTTTGATTACAAATCTCATGTAAACATAAAGTGAGCAGATAATAAAAAAAATCATTTTGTAAGCTTATACAGCAACAAGATGACACCAACAATTTCTTAACCTCTAAAATAAGAGTTAATTTAGGTTTCTTATTTGTTATTATGTTACTAAGGGCTGAGTTTTCAACTGACCAATATTTTTTATTAGCGGAATAAAAACAGTTTTCGTATGGAACAACTGTCAAAAATTCAAAATGGTTGCTGCGATATCTATCTGGCATTGGAAAAATCAGCACTAAAGGCAATTAACTTAAAAAGTTATTACAAGTTCTATTAACCATGTGAAATGTATATTATTTTACAGTGTAATATTTAACAATAATTACTTTTCAGTTCTAAGTTGCAATAAAATTATTTTATATTAGATCTTAACCTGTATATTCTTACAAATAAAACTATAATAAAATAAACCGCAAAGATGTTTTAATAAATAAACTATATATTTAACTAGGTATTACATTCTGTTGTATAATGTAGGTCGGTCACTGAAGAAGTTCTTAAGGACCATGACTTGTGCAAATGCCACACATACAATTGCTAGAGATTCGCCCATAGACCACCAGAATACTCGCTCGTTGAGGTCCTCTGCTCTCTTGCGGCCCTGAGCTTCCCTGAGCCTGTGGTGAGTTTGATGATCAATGATTCTATTTAGGGCTGAGTGAATTTCTTCTGCAGAAGTTTCCAGCTGAAAATGCCATGTTTATTATTAGATATAACATAATTTTCATTTATTCAAAAATACAGGGTAAGTTTTCAAAGACCAGCCAAATTTAAGGGTGTGGTACAGGCCATCAAACTTTCAAGGTTCAATTTTTATTTGCGATTACAATGTTGGTCAATGGACAAAATTGTTCAATTTGATTGAATCTGTCACACACCCTTAAATTTGGCTGGCCTTTGAAAAGTAACCCCATATAGTTTTATTATTCAGCACTGTATGTAATGGCAATTTGACATTATAGGTTTCCAAATTATGAAGCCAACTAGACTAGAACTTAAGTTATGGCCACTGAAATATCCAATCTTATCGTTATGAGTTAGAGATAAGAAATCTGCCAAGTTCAGTTGATTTTTTACAGTTATTTCCACTAGGTCATTTGGTTTAGAAAATGCCTATTGGCATTGTATTTATTTCCTTATCAGGTACCATGTTAAATAAAGTCTCATAATTTTCAGCCAGCTGCATCACATTACACTAATAGTTTTGATGGCTGCAGAGTAAAGTATACAATGTGCAACGTTAAATGTGCAAAACCTGAAAATGATCAGAATAACAAGCAGAATTAATTGAACCACTTTTTAATATAGGTCACATTTTTCGAAAAAACGCAACGTTTTTAATCAAGTTAAAAACGTTGCTGTGTCTATTTATTAATAGGTCAAGCAACCCAATGTCAGTGCGGGGCAGGGGTTCGGTGACAACTCCTGCCTCGATAAAGTGTCGTCGCAGACGCAAGAAACAATCAGAATGGCCAGTAAAACTAAAACATCACATAAAGCCTTTACAATTTTCTTAATGACTTATTTTCTCTCTGAAATAGGTCAATTGAATTACAAATCAGTTGGGGTGTCTCAGGTTTTGCGCATTTAACATTACACTTTGTATAGGCTCCGATGACCACTGTTGGAGCATTTTATGGTCAAATTCAGTGAGGATTGGTAACACTCAAGATTTGATTTATTAACCTGTGTTAGAACAGTAGCATGGTCTCCGACACCAGGCAATGGTTTCTCAGGACCCACGTTAAGTTCCATGTAGACAAGTTTGTGGGAGAATGTGCTGAATTCATTGCTAAAGCAAACTTTGTATACACCTGAAACAGAACATATTAAAAATGAGTCTTGGAATACAAGTGACATATCGATAACCTATTATGAAACATCTAGAGAATTACTGTAGTGATTAATATTCCTTTAGATTAATAAAATTTAAGTCACACAAGATTATTACAATGGTTTTATACGATTGTAAGTATCAAGTTGCTTCGTCAGTATTATGTTAATTACAAAAATAAATAGTTCAACTTATAACACCTGTAATTTGTGCAGTAAACTGATGTGAATCATATTGCATTTTTTGTTGCTGGTAAATAATTTGTTTGTTGGGACCTTCTATCTTTACATCAACATCATATTGTCCTCCGGTGATAACCTGAAACATTAAACATTGGTCTTAACGCCTTTGAACAGGAAAATAATTTTGGACAAGTGAAACTAATCTTAGGAGGTTAGCAATGAGTTCATTTCACTGTACAATTTTTAAAACTATTATTTAAAACAAAAATACTGTTCAATTGTTCTTTATGATATGTAAATTACCTGGTATTCTAATGCCGCTGAGGTATTCTTTTCTATTTCTTGATAAAAACATTCTACTGCACTATCAGGTAACTCGAAGGTAAGTTCAACGCTTTTGGAAAGTATGCCGTTGATTAATGTCATAAATATTGTAACGAATATTGGTGTGAACATTTTGTTATGAATAATTTTCCAAATAACGTAAGTACAAAAATAATTGGAATCGTATCAAAAAATTCACAACTCGCATCGATTGACAACTGACATTACACCACGTAATTGGCTGCGTTCCAAAATCCAAAAAATACTCAGTTACCATAGCGTTCAGTTCACCGCAGTCACTCGTTGTCTATGGTTGCAGTAGTTTATAAAGTAACATTTTGGCTTAGATCAAAATGAGCATTTTGATAATTTTCGATCGATCGGGTCGGCATTTCGGCACAAAGACTACAGTGAGAAAAAGTTCATGCAACTTGTAAGCCTGCCACAATCCAAGCCAAATGTATGAATTTGTTATTTGTGGTTTGGCAAGCATATATGGAGCCGGTAATTACACTCACGAGTTTGTTACATTGAGATGGGATATAACAGGAGATGCCCTGTTATTCTATACACGGTTGTAGGTAGGTGCCAGAGCAGCCATCTTTGTCGCCAAGTTTCGTGGTAGTTCAGCTGTCAAATGGTTGTTTATTTTTTGTATTATTGAGATTTGCGAGAAAATTACGAGGACTTTACCTTTAAAACTGCATGTAAATGTTGAAAAACAGCAATTCAACATGCCTGTGTGTTGTATTGTGAAGTGTGGTGCAAGGAAGAATGAAAATCAACCTCAACTTTCTTTGCACAGGTTAGTAGCCGGTTTTCATGCAATAACACATACAATAATAGACATTCGATGATATAATTGTAACGCGATCATGAATTTATGGCTAAAGTATTGATATTTGGGTGAATTTCCGTACAACAGACCTTTTTATTATTTTGTTAATTCATTCGTTTGTTTACAATAATATGTCATAATAGAATAGTGTTGTACCGTTGCCTAATAGTTTCCGGAACTAGTTCCTCCGCTGGAACGATATCGGTATATTCTGCTATGTTAACGTAAATAGTCCTGCGTCTTATTAGCTCCGATTGACCTTGCTAGGTCCGGCCCGTGGTTCATAGCATCAAAATCAAAATATTTTCTTTCACATAGACCTACATGGGCACTTATGAAACGTCAGCCTTGTTGTAGGAACAACAAATTTGTGTTTGTTCCTAGTATTTATATTATATATATCACTGTATTTTTAAACAGATTATATTTTATGTGCATACAAAAGATTATCATAAATGTACTGAGAAGGCACAGTCATTATATTAATCTCTTTAAAGTCTCTGAGGGAGTGTCTGGGACTTAATTTATAAATGGAACGAATTGCCCTTTTTTGTAAAATTAAAATTGTCTGAATATCGGCGGCATTTCCCCACAACAGAATACCGTATGACAGCACACTATGAAAATAACTAAAGTAAACTAAACGGGCTGTCTCTAAATCAGTTAAGTCACGAATTTTCCTAACGGCGTATGCTGCAGAGCTAAGCTTTTTTGACAATTTATCTATATGGGGGCCCCATTGAAGCTTGGCATCCAAAGTTATGCCTAAGAATACTGTGGTATTTTCGGGTTTTAACTCTTCACCCTTTATGAGAACACTAGTTTCTACTTGTCTAACATTTGGTATCGTAAATTGAATACATTTCGTTTTTTTTTTTCGTTAAGAAGTAGATTATTAACATTAAATCAGTTTACTACTAATAATAATAATAATAATATTCCACAACTTTCAAACAACGCCATCTAGTCCCACACTAAGCAAAGCTTGTGCTATGGGTACTAGACAACTGATAAACATACATATATATTTCTAAATACATACATATTATAGATACACCCAGACAAAGAACAAATGATCGTGCTCATCACACAAACATTTGTCCTGGTTGGGAATCGAACCCACGACCTTGCGTATAGTAGTCAGGGCCACTGACCACTAGACCAACAGGCCTGCCAAACCTACTTTTGCGAGGGTACTATTTATACTGCCAGTAACCAGCTGTTGACGTTTGAGTTTAAATAAAAGTGAAGTGTCATCTGCAAACAACACTATATCATGTTCATCCTTTATGAGGTAATGCAAGTCATTGATATAAATAATAAATGAAAATGGTCCAAGTATTGAGCCCTGGGGGACCCCCATTCTTACTACAGATCCGGGTGACCTTTTCCCGTTAACATCAACTCTCTGAATCCTATCACTGAAGTAAGAAGTGAGAAGATCCAGAGAGGGTTCCGGATTCCGTAGTGGCGAAGTTTCCTGATTAAGGTTTCATGAAGAATACAATTGAATGCCTTGGACCAATCACAAAAGATGCCCAAAGCATCGCATTCGCAAAGTATTACTTTTGTAAGCCTATTTTACTAATCAAACGTTATATTTGAACGATAATTGAACGTTATATTTGTTAATCATTATCATACCAATAAACAAAGGCAAAAAAGAATACTTTTATTTTATTTTTACTCCACCACTCATTAACACAATAATATAAGCATCCCATCCCATTCACGGAGAATGTGATGGGAAGTTTATAGTATTCATTCACCCTAGTGATTATCTTGTTTTTCACTAGGGTCCGCATACCTAACAGAAACTACTGCTCTCTGGCCTTCCAACTCAAAGGTATAATATGCGAAAGCACCTGTTTTTGGGCATATGGATACATATCTCTTCACGCTGTTTTCCTTCACTTTAATACGTAAACGTGATGCAATTAAAAAGTGTTTTTTAATTCCGAAAAAACACTTGGATTTAATTTTATTTTCAGGGAAGAAAGTTGATTGCGATAATTTGACAGTTTCGGGTAGCTCGATGTGCTGGCGTCTGTACCTATCGATAAATAGTTCATATGAGTCTTTTACGCATAACAAAAGATTAGAAATAAAGTATTTTCGCATACTGTATTTTTATGCAAAATTATAAAGTATGTTTATCGAAAATAAACTAGGATACGTTACTATAAAGTAGGCAACCTTAGTTAGAACGGACTATAAGTTAGTATACTATATTATGATCCAAACGTGATAACTAGTACGACTCGTATTTAGTATCGATACTCGTTATAGTAACACCAATGTTCCTTGATTGATACAACCCTAGTAATGGCAGCCATTTTTTGAGACAATATGAGTTGTAGGTAGGCACCCTTTTTTCGTAGGTATTTCCAGTCCATATATATATGTCTATGGTTTGTTATGATAACCTCATTTCCAAACTCGTATTCAATTTGATTTTGAGGCAGTCGTTCTTTAATCGTGCACTGGTTTGTAACGCAAACGGTTTTCCGTTCATACTCACACATCCATTATCCATGCACGGTCAATGCCGACTGTTTTTTTTTTTTTTTTGGTATCTCGCAGGTCAATCTAGGAGATTGTCGGCTGCTTAACTGGGGTATCTGTATCCTGTGAATGCCTTAATAAAATAAGGCCTAAAACTTATAAACTAAGTGACTACACGCTAAGGGCACCCCCTGTATTAATTATTAGGGACGAATTTAAAGCTACAGGCTCAGCCAGCCAGGGCAGACTGTTTTCCCAAACTCTTGTCCAATTTATTCAGAGTCCTCGAAGCCAAGATTTATCACTTTCGTTGCTATAAGTACCTACTTATTATACGGCCAACCACTCAACAGTAGTGCGCTTCACTGTACTAGGTTGGTTTTACTAAGGTGGAACCAAATGTTTCTATGATTAGAATCAATATTTATATAGATATATCGATACTGGAAATATTAAATAACGTAAGGGACATTTTGTCGAAAATGAATTATATATTAAAACTATAGGTTTTATTGATATTTCTATTTTAGCTTAAAAAAATGAAGGAATCTATAATCTTTATCCTAGACACTTTTTACATAAAACATAATAGTTAAAAAAATATCGTTAGTTTTGTAAGAAAAATACCCTATTTTTGCTCTCCTAAAAACCTTAGTTTTATCCCTTACGTTATTTCATATTTCCAACATCGATATAATTATTTTGTAGTAATATAATAGACTAGCGACCCGCCCCGGCTTCGCACGGGTGCAATGCTGATCACTACATAGTATAAAACAAAGTCGCTTCCCGCTGTCTGTCTGTCTCTATGTTTGCTTAGATCTTGAAAACTACGCTACGGATTTTGATGCGGTTTTTTTTATAGATAAGAGTGATTCAAGAGGAAGATATATATGTATAATACATGCATAATATAGTAGAGAAACACCGATAATTTTAGAGCTATTATTTCTCGTAAAAAGTATAGGATAAAAAATCGTTATTGTGGGTTATCCCTAAGAGATAGACATATACCATCGCGGATTTTTTTGTAGACCTCATTTAGGTGTACAATACTGTAGTACATTATTTTGATCTATCTTGAATAGTTCAGCCAGCGTTTACAATGTAAGCGCAAAAAAATGTGTTTATTTACGACATCACATTAGAAACCTCTAAAATTATCAGTGTTTCTCTACTATATTATGCATGTATTATACATATAAACCTTTCTCTTGAATCACTCTATCTATTAAAAAAAACCGCATCAAAATCCGTTGCGGAGTTTTAAAGATCTAAGCATATATAGGGACAGACAGACAGGGAAGCGACTTTGTTTTATACTATGTAGTGATGATGATGGGCTCCTGTCTCAATGTTAACAGCTGCATGGGTCGATCGTACGTTAAAAAATGCTTGACGTAGTCGGTCCGAGGATGGGTCACCATCCCTTACTTATCGGAAGCCCTTCGTGGCTCGAAAAGCACGATAAGCAAGCGCGATAAGTAAGTTCGCGGCTGTCGTTCGTAGATCTTTGACTGTCGTTACGGGTAGTCAGAAGATTAAAAGGCAACCAGTCTTACCAAGGGATATCTTGTGTAAGCACGGTTACACACAAATGCTCAGACACGTGCTCAAATAGGCGTTCTAGGTTATCTTATGTAAGCACATGTCATTTTATGCCTCATAATATACTATTTTATATTACATTATTTGTTGTTAAATAATTACAGATTATTAATGACCTAAAATCGTTATTTAGCTGCAAAACAATATTATAATAAGTTTAACTGTCAAGCTCGCAATCATGGCGCCATCCCCACCTTTATTGTATAAAAGAGCGTGTCGCCATCATTGCGAGCTCAGTTTGTGTGCAACGTTCGTGGAGTTATCATCACCCGATATTGAAGTAAGTTGAAACTTGTAATATTTATTTTTGATGATATTTACTTGTGTAAATTTATGCTGATAAATATTGATTATGTTGACATAAGATAATTATTATAATTTATATTGCAATACTATGAATTTTTATAATAAATTAAACATACTTTATATGAACTATTCTTTTATTCTACACTTGTTACCCGTAACTGGGCTATGGAGGTCAAATAGACTGGCTCTATTGTAATATACTGGGTATTCAGCTGCATCCGGTTAGACTGGACCGTCGTTTGTTTTTTGTAATGTGTTAACATTATCACTGTTGTTAGTTTATTCGGCAACTGATGATCTTCAGTTTTATTCAGCTGAGCGGGTAGAAGATTTATCAGACGCTATAGCAGATGTAAACCGAGACTTAGATGCTATCAAGAAGTGGTCTGATAGTTTCGGGGTGTCGGTAAACCCCTCAAAGTGTCGGGCCATTGTAATTGGAAGCTCACGCATGATGGGTAGAGTGACGCTTAGTTCTCTTCCTCCCCTTATTTTCAATGTTACCGTCATACTCATCACCCCTACTGTGAAAGATCTCTGTTTGCATCTTGACTCGACACTTAGCTGGCAACGCCAGGTCGCTAGTGTTTGTCAAGGGTCAATGGTACTCTGCAATCCCTGTATCGTCTGAGAAACTTTTTGCCCGCTAAAACGAAAACGATGCTTGTGCAGACTTTGATTTTCCCTATAATCGACTATGGTGACGTGTGCTACTTTGACTTGAATGCGGTTTTGTTGGATAAGCTCGACAGATTGCTCAACAATGGTATCCGGTTCATATTCAACCTCAGAAAATATGGCCATGTATCGAGCATGGATGACCATTCGCCAAAGAAGAAGTTTGCGCGCTTTGACCACGCTTTTCTCCCTTCTCAACTCTCCCACGCCTCCTTCTTATCTCATGTCTCACTTTCAATATCTATGTTCTTCTCACGCGAAGAATCTGCGTTCTTCTAACAATCTTCTCTTACTCAGTCCTTCTCATACTTCTGACTTTGTTCATTCTTCGTTTCATATTCAGTCCATTCTTCTTTGGAATGCGCTACCTCTTGATATCAGGACGGCCACCAGTCGGTATGCATTTAACCTTTTAACCGCCAGACAATCCTGCAAAACAATGTGCCCCTAGCGCCAATCACGTATTTTCAAGGTCAACTATAGTGATGTGGACCAATCCCTACAGCAAACAAGATTTTAAAAGTAAAATTACACGTTTTTACGAGAATCTAATGTTTTTTTAATCATTACCCTCATAACAATAATAAGATTAAAATTACCCACATCAAAAACCTATAACCATGTACAGACGCCAGCACATCAAGCTCCCGAAACTGTCAGATTTTCCCAATCAACTTTGAACCTTATACTTTAGAAATAAAGTTGAAAATCTATTAAAGAAATCTGACAGATTGTAGTAGCTTGATGTGCTGGCGTCTGTACATAGACACTACCAAAGCCAAGATAGAGTTTAGTGCATAATTCTACAAAATTCGGTTTTTGGAATCCCTATTGTTGCATTTATACGACCCCGGCGCTAACATTAGAGGTAAACAAGAGCAGATAGTGCGGGGACAAGTGAAATTATTTCCGGTAAAAAAAAGATCAATCTTCCTCGAAATCTTCTAAAATCCTTATTAATTCCTCTGCACTCGCCATTTTGCGATTCAAACACAGCCACAATACCCAATGAAATAAATTAGGTACCCACTAATTCATTAATAATTTTTAACAAATAAAACAGATGTACCCTCACTATTATCATTATGAGTTCGCTTATGACGTCACAAGCGGTTGAATATATACAACTCCGGCGCTGGACTCCTTTGATAACATTAAAGTGCTAGTGTTGTAACTAAAATACGTTTTAGTAAAAACCGTCACTTCAATTGTAATATGAATCTACCTTAAATCATGTGAAGTTTTAGATGTTATAGTTAGAAATAGAATCAAACAGCGACAAGCATTGAATTACTTTCTAATTCTGAATGCCTAACTTATTTGTACCTATGTTATTTGAATAAACTTAAGTTGGCATTAATGAGCAATAAATAAACTTATGTGTTACATCAGTACTGTTGTATTTATACAACTCTGGCGGTACAGGTTAAGGTCGCACCTGCATTTTGCGATGAGATGAAAGAAATTCCTTGAATGGCAAAGGTGGTCTCTATAATTATTATGAAATTGCTGCTACGTAAATAAAAATACGCTTGAAAATCACTTCGTAGACTTTAGTTGTGAATTTACAGCTGTGGTGCCAGGGGCTCAAAAATGATAAGTTGCTTAATACAACTGCGGCGGTTAAAGGGTTAAGCGGAAATTGCGGAGTTATTTTCAAAACGAAATAGTGTAGTCATCTCCCTTGATTTTGTTTATGTATATTAGTATATATATATATTATAAGTATATATTATAGTAAATAGTATGTATGTATATTATATTTATATATTTTGTATTAGTGTACGTTTTTTTCAATTATAATTCAACAATTTTAATAGTTTTTTTTTATCGTTGTTCGGTTCAACCAAAGCACCTGCCATCTAATCTCTTCACCACCCTTGGTTGACTGGTAGAGAATGCCTAAGGCATTAAGTCCGCCTTTGTACCTTTTTTGTACGCAAAAATTTTAAATAAATAAAAGAACTTATTCCACTTGGTTGAATTTTGGCGTCTTACGAATTCAGACAAGTGTAACCATATATTGCGTCCTAAAATGAAACTTGGAATCCTTCTCTGCGGGGTGCCCGAGCGCTCGGGCGCCGCGCCGCAACGCATTTTGTGGACAGGCTCTTATACACCTAGTGGGCTGCCCACAGCCGATCGTTATCAAAAGGAAAAAAAAAAACGCGCGAAACCGGTGCGCGCCTTCTGTCGACGCGACCACGCGTTCAGCCTCATCATTTTTGTTAGGACGCGAGGGCTCTTCGTCTGAAACGACGGTACGGTTAGTTACTGGAATTTTATCCGCAGTATAAAAGACAACGTTAACGACGCACTTATTCGACATGTATTGCTTATAGAATAAAAGAAACAGGTTAGGAATAACAGTAAAACAATTTTATTCAAAATTTCAAGACGATACGATATTGGAAAATTAAATTTTCACTTTAACAGTTCAAGGATTCGCTTAACATTAAAGTAAAAAAGCCATGATTCCAAAAAACAAAAAATACTGTGATAATAATGTCTTAAAAGTTACACTTATGTGCATAGGGACTAAAATGGAGTCTATAAAATGCAGACAATACTTTAATTTATCTAGTGAGTGTTTAGAATGCAAGACCGGCGTCGGCGTATGTGGTGAAGATCTTCTCGATGGAGTTGGCGTACGCCGCTGTCCTCAGATCTAAGCCCAAGTTGAACTTATCGGCAGTCTTCATGATGGCCTGTGGAAGAACAAAAATATAGTATTAACATTAATCATAGTTTCCCTATTATTAAACGCAGAGTATAGTTTACACCCAGAACATGGTACATGGTAGGTAAATCTAAAGATGATTGAAACTTCACTGCGTTTTTATTTTTATGGGGGATATGTGCAAACTAATATAAATGTATTATTGTATCTCCCCATGGAAAATAATTGAAGCTTTTGTTATTTTCGTTTACAATCACTTAATTTTAGATCGGAGCTGTCGCGCTTTTCAAACAAGTTATTATTTTGGTTGGTGCTTACCCTAGCCGACCTCTCCATGGTGTAATCGAGACCGGAGTGCACGATGTCTTTCTCGGAGGCACCAGAGATCCTCTTCTGGAAGGACTCTGAGGGTGTGACTGGAATGCGACCACCGACACGGCCGAAACGCCTCTCTAGCGACTCTTGTACGGATTCTGAAAAAAATTACATATTTTTTTAAAACACTATACTATAATAACAGTTATTATTATAGTGGTGACCTAGTTGACTGTTTGATGATGGTCGAGGTGAAAAAAATAGTGATGAAAAATGTCGTTGAGAGATCGAATGTCGTTATTTTTATTCTATGTTCAAGCATACGTGTGGAGTTTATTTTTGGAAAAATCAAGTGTATTATTGTAGCATTCACAGAAATACTATCGTGGCCCGGTGAAAACTGATGTAGTACAATATAATAATTGGAATAAAGGAAGCTGACCTTCTATTCTCATAAAACAAACAGATAACGAGTCTGCAACGTTTGCGGCCGTTCGTTTGCACCGATACACGATTTGTGTAAATAATGTTACGTAATCGTAAGATATGAGAAAGGAGGAACTTCCTTTAGAAAATATTGTAAGTACATATGCGACAGTTCAGTTAAAAGCACACGATTACCCTAGTTTCTGGGCCTATGATATTTTCAGGTTTCAACCAGTCGGTATTCAGCTTACCAAGGGGTCTTCTTATACCAGTCTTACCAAGGGGTATCGTATTACCCAGTAACTGGGTTGTGGAGGTCAGATAGGCACTCGCTCCAAGTAAAATACTAGTATTCAGCTGCATCCGGTTAGACTGGAAGCCGATCCCAACGTAGTTGGGAAAATGCTAGGCAGATGAATCAGTCGGTATTGCACCAGGTACTACATATTTTGCCAGATGTATGAACGTAAAAGAAACAAAGGGAATGTTAGGATCTACTTTCATAGAAAAAAGTGTGAGTTTATTTATGTATGTAATAATAATAATGAACATACCCAATAGGTGGTAGTTGGACTCGCGCTCATACTTAAAGGTAAGACGTCCATACGACACATGGTTGAGGTTCTTGAGCCACTCGAAGAAGGAGACGGTGACACCACCAGCGTTGATGTACAGGTCGGGGATGACCAGGATGTTGCGGTCGATGAGGATCTTGTCGGCGGCCGGGGTCGTGGGACCGTTGGCGGCTTCGGCGATAATCTGGAGTGAGCAAGATTATTTGAGCGTGAATTTGATATTTTTTATACTGCTTGATTTTTTTTTACCGCCTCTAAATTTTTACAGGGTGTTCTACCCATGAATATGAACAACTTTCACTACGGGGCCATTTCAAAAACCCCAAACAAAATTCAGCTGTTTCATACATTTTGGTCAAGTAGGTTTTGAACTTTTGTATTAAACAGCTGATTTGTTTTTCGTGATTTCAGAGTTGGTCGCATAGTGAAAGTTGTTTATATTCATGGGTAGAACACCCTGTAAAAACCTGTAAAAATTTGGAGACTTATGTAAAAAAACCCTGGTAAAACCTATATTACATAAAATAAAATATCACAGTATGTAGGGATTTTCGTCGTTAGTATATATAGTCGTAGAACTGTGTAACTGAGCCTTTCATAGCAATTTGTAATGTTTGCTTAATAGTAATAAAAGTGGTCGACACAATAACGTGCATTTTTATTTACTTCTTTGATAAAAACTGTCGACTTCGTTAACAGTAAAAAAAAAAAAACAAATCACTAATGAATTAATCTTATCAGCAAATAAAGTTCATACTCATACATACTTAATTTGAGTAAATCCCGACGTTATGTAATTGGAATGATAACACCGAATAAGAAATTACAAGGCCTTGGACAAAGTGCTTACACTAATTTGTTGAGGATGATAAATATAAAAGAAGGTGAGTCCGTAATAGCACGTCATGCGTCATAACAGATTGGGTGACTGAATTCATTCAAGAGGGTGAAATTACTCATGAATATTAGCAACTTTTTTGTCGGGTCAACTCTGAAATAGCGAAAGAAGCGCATAATGGAATTTTTTGGATTTAATTTTTTTGCATTTTTGTATGGAACAGCACATTTTTTTTTCTCGATATTTTTGACTACTTTTTACACTCTAAAAGGGCCCAGCAAACCACTTTAATTGTTCTTGAGTTACCTTAGCGTTGATCTTGTGTGCGTTCTCCTTGTGGATGACCTGTTCGACGGCAGCGGGGACGAGAATGTCGCACTTCTCGTACAACATGTTCTCTCCCTCATACGCCTTGGCTCCGGGGAAGCCAACGATGGTGCCATTATCAATTCTGTAGTCTTCGAGGGCCTAGAACAAAGTATTTTCCAATTATTAGCAGAGATTGAGAAGACGAAAGAGGGATGTGTGGTGTTACACGAATGGATAAAATAAGAAATGAGTACATAAGAGGAAGTCTGAAAATGGCACCGGTAACTGAAACGTTGTGTGGAAATCGTCTGTCATGGTATGGGTATGTGTTACGGAGGAATGAGGAAAATGTCGTTAGGAAAGTTTTCAGAATCGTCGTTGCCAAATCCAGACCTTTTATGTGCACAGTGGTGCTTTTGAGAAAATTGAAAAAAAAAAACAGTTTATGGATAAAATATGTATGGAAGGGTGTTAAACCAAATTCAAATTGAACATGATATGCATATCAGAGTAATTGGAAAATATAGAGGAACCAAATGTCTATCGTTTGCGAAGATAAAAGAAAAATCACCAAAGGAACACATGCAAGGTTCCAAGACGAAATGTCGATGGCTATAAGAGTAGGGGAATACCAAAGAAACAATGGATGGACTGTGTGGATGACAGTCACCCATTTTAGAGAAGTATGGTAGAAAAAGACATGTTGTGCCCACTCGAAATAAATGGGTATAAGGGCAGGAGAATGATTAAGAAGACGAAACTTGTTTAAAGAATCTTAGACAATTGTCATGTTTTGGAAAATAAACTCATGTCAATGTCATCACAAAGTTTAAATTCCATTGCAGCAAAAAATTATAGTTATAGAACCTTTTTATTAGATGTGGTGGTCACTTAGAAAATAACTAGTACACATAGGTAACGTTAGAGAAAATAGTTACGAAAGTGGGAATCAATGTAAATTATCTAAGATTCTGAAATTATAGAGGGTTTAGCAGCACGGGTTTAGAGTTCTGGGCATTTAATGAAGAATACTGTGCACAATCATTGATGCGTTCATGAATGGAAACGCTTAGAAACTGCTTTAAAATGTATGAAAAGTCTGGAAAATAAAGATCTCGGTAAAGCCTACATCAGACGCTCAGCCTAGGGCCTAAAAATCCTAAATAAAGCATATCCTGTATAAGGTCTGTCTACCTACTTCTTAAGCTTCAACTGTTAAGTAAAGTCGGCGCGCTGTATTTGTTTCTATATTTCTATATGAAGTCGTTAAGCAAATGAATCCCTACGAGCACTTATTATGAGCTGATTACATTATCTATTACTAACAACTCCACTTGGAAATCAATAAATCAGCTGATCCCAGCGTATCGTACATTAAGATAACGGGTCGTTACAAAAAACCCTGTTTTCTAAAAACATTTGATTAATTGAATCATAATGACAGCGACTTATTCCTATTGTCATAACAATAATAATTATATTTTTATACTGATGACCAAAAGTTTTATTGTTTACTGCTCTCAGCTGCGCTCAGTGGTTTTACCTACATAAGTCTTGATCCAATGGGAATATCGGGATAAAAGTATCCAATATCCTTCTCTTCTTAGAGTATCTATGGCAAAAAGCTTAAACATCTTTGCCCCTTTGGCAGTCATCATAAGAACATCAAGTGCACAGGTGACAGAGAATGCAACGCAGGATGGATAATCCTATGTCCTAATCCAGTTCACTGTCTACTCATTTGACAAATTTCATCTGAATCCCTTCAGCCGTTTTAGCGTGAAAGCGTAGCAACCAAACATACAAAAATTATAATCCTTTCTCTATACAGCGTGTAACGGAAGGGGGGTATCAACCCTGAAGGAGGTGAATGTGCTCATGAAACTCAACAACTTTCCCCAAAGAACATAGGTCGAAATATGAAAAAAAAATTTGGCCCTCCCTTACAAAACTGACTACCAGCTGATTGATTTACTATGGGAGGGCCAAATTTTTTTTTCATATTTCGACCAATGTTCTTTGGGGAAAGTTGTTGAGTTTCATGAGCACATTCACCTCCTTCAGGGTTGATACCCCCCTTCCGTTACACACTGTATGTATAATATTAGTTTAGACATAAGGTAGGTCTCTTAAGAGGAAGGCCGAAGAAAAGATGGATGGATTGTGTGAGGAATGATATGAAAGAGAAGGGAGTGACTGATAGCGTGGCGGTTGACAGGGGAGAATGGAAGAAGAAACCGCGTTGCGCCGATCCCGAGTACCTAATATGGGACAAGGAGGGGCAGAAATATGATGAAGTCGAAAGTAAATTCTTATATTAAATGATAATGATAAATGATAATAAATAATAAATGATTTATTTTCTGTAAGTAGGTTTGTACAGACGCCAGCATATCAAGCTACCCGAAACTGTCAGATTATCCCAATCAACTTTGAACCTTATACTTTAGCGCTAAAGTTGAAAATCTATTAAAGAAATCTGACAGATTGTAGTAGCTTGATGTGCTGGCGTCTGTACAAATACTTTTACATGTCAATCAATATATAAATATTAAAAAAGGGTAGTGTGTTTACTTTACCATTTTTTATAAGAATTTACCTTTTAAATAGAAAAATAAGATTAAATCTGCATGCGTTATCTAGACACGTATGTATTTTATCTGACATTAACAGGTGTAGTAACCAACAAAACGAAAATTTTGTTTCTTAAAATCATTCGATGTCTCGTCATTTTACGTAGGTAGTTGATTTTGATAGTGTGATTTTCTGGAAATAATAATACGGATTCGGCGGTCGGCAAGGCAAGATACTGTGACACCTGTGACCTTGCTGATAAAACTGCGATTTTTGTAACGCTGTGATTTAAATATTTATGCTTTAAGCATACGATAGTAGGTAGTTTGATAGGTAAGTTATATTATTATTTATTATACCTGATGACATATCTTCTACATGACGATTAATTGAATAGAAAGTATCACTACATAGTATAAAACAAAGTCACTTCCCTGTCTGTCTGTCCCTATTATATGCTTAGATCTTTAAAACTACGCAACGGATTTTGATGCGGTTTTTTTTAATAGATAGAGTGATTCAAGAGGAAGGTTTATATGTATAATACATGCATAATATAGTAGAGAAACACTGATAATTTTAGAGGTTTCTAATGCAATGTCGTAAATAAACACATTTTTTTGCGCTTACATTGCAAACGCTGGCTGAACCCGTCGAGATAGATCAAAATAATGTACTATTGTACACCTTAAAAAGGTCTACAAAAAAGTCCGCAATGGTATATGTCTATCTCTTAGGGATAACCCACAATAACCATTTTTTATCCTATACTTTTTACGAGAAATAATGGCTCTAAAATTATCAGTGTTTCTCCATTGCACCCGTGCGAAGCCGGGGCGGGTCGCTAGTTTATTGATATTGCGTTCTTGTGCGAGTGATAATGAATAGGTACTTTTTAATTATTTCTTTCTTTCATCGCTGCCTTCTTGGTCTACAGCTGAGCGTAGGGTCCTGGGTTCAATGCCCGGGTCAGGCAAAGTATACCCAAGCCTTGATATATGGTGGGGTTTCCATTAGGAATTTAAAAGTAGGTATAGGTACGAAATATATATGTAAGGTCTATTCAAATGGGTTTCCAATTGATGTTATTTCAAGTTAAACAAATATCAACTTTATATGAGTAGCAATTAAGTTCATTTCAGATTAGCAGTATTTAAAAAGTTATAAAAATGAAGTTGTAGCCCAAACTGAACTTTATTGTGTGGGCAGTAAAGTTATTTTTCCAAATACTCATATTTGTTTACATGTTTGGCAAATAAATCGCGAACGGTGGTTAGGTGTATCTAATCTACCTTTGCCTATCACTTTGGTGGAAACAGGATGCAAGATAAAATCTGTCACTAAGATAATCATCATCTCAGATAAGATTCATTGCACAATAGCGAGATTACAACGTTAATCGGTTTGTGAATTGTTATAAGTATGAGAATTCAAATTCCAAATACGTCACGGTTGATCACGTGACTGCAGACTCTTTCACGTTCAATTGAGGGGCCAATGATGGGTGTCGGAATCATTTTATAAGATGAGTTATTAATCGCGTGTCCTAATGACATTTTTAAGGAGAAATAATGAGTGAGATTGAGTTATGTCATATGTATTTTATTGTTATATTTATTTAAATTACATACATACATAACCGCACGCTTTCTTCCCATGGAGCTAGTCAGAAACTACAGGATGCTATCATATACTTCTTTCGCTTCGTCCGCTTTATTTTAATTAAGGAATAAATAAAGGCTTTAGTAATGATTATTATTCGCCGCAGGAGGTCAATTTAAATCAAATTAAATCCGCAGTGGGTGGTTTTGTAAATTTACGTACAAGAATGTGGTCTACTAACAAAGAGAGAGATCGTGAAGTAATATTTACCAGTAGGTACTTCAGAGTTTGTAGAGTTTATTTAAGGTTTTCAAAAACCGGACATCAGAATGGACTTGAAATAATATTATTTCAGAAGCACTGAAACAATATTATTCAAGTAGGATGGACTGACTAGGTACTTAATTACGCTGTAGTTTTTTTTATTAGTAATAATAGGCGGGTACGTTACTTCTTATTGTGATTACATTTCCGCTGATTGTCGTTAGATGCCTGCAAAAAGTCGCATGGAATTTCAACGTTTTTTGTCAAAATTGCATTGTTTTTTTAACTGGCAATGAAAAAGTTTAGGTCACATTGACCTGGGGCTGGAGTCAAGCACGTTGCATTCATACGTTAAATGCACTCAAATAACCTCCACTAGTTCTAACTCCCTTGGGAGTTAGCGATGCTATTACATGCTGACGCTTATTATTTTAATAGAGAAGAAATATCGAAATGCTTGCTAAGAGTTCTCGTCAAAAGTGCTTCCGAGCTTACCTTGGGGTCAATGCCATCAGGGTTGTAGATGGATCCGTCGTGCTCGATGATACCGATGCAGGTTGCGCCGGCGCGGACGAGGTAGCGGCAAGTGTGGAGGCCCACGTTACCGAAACCTTGAACGATGAAAGTCTTGCCGCCCCAGCCGGGGGTTGTGCCTGGTGAACATAATGGAAGAATCAGACTGTGTTCTGCGATTTGCACTTACGAATCCTGCCGGTCGATTCTGTAAAAATCTCACCGTGAAATCATAAGTGAAGTGAGCAGTGTCAATAGTGTTAATCCCTATATCGTGGCTCACTCCACGCTCACTTCACCCAAGTTTTCACGGTGAGATGTTACAGAATCGCACGGCAAGTATGGTAGCGTAGTTTTGGTCCTTTTTATAACCTCTTTTGACATTTTGATCCTTATATCTAAGGATGCTAGTGTGTATACAGGAATAAAAATAACTAGTACGCAAACAGTAACCATGAATTTAGTATTGATTCTAGATTTTTTTTTTTTTTGATAACCGGCGCAAAATTTCTACGCTGGGGAAGAAATTTTACATCAATTATCAAAAAAATAATCCGCTGTTTCATAGAAAACTGCAATATCTACGTGGTCAAAATGTATGGAACAACAAAATTTTTTTTTTAACCGACGAAAAATTTCTGTAAGTACTCTAGAATCGTATGCTGAATTCATAGGTAGGTACAGTTTGCGCACTAGTTGATTTTTTCCCTATATCTAGCTCTTAACGTATTTTGTTTGTGATGATTATGAATTCAGGTAGATATGAGTACATAACAGCCGTGCGATTCTGTAATCATCTCTCCGTGAAAACTTGGGTGAAGTGAAATGTCATTAGGGATTAACACTATTGACACTGCTCACTTCAAGCTCACTTCACTTATGATTTCACGGTGAGATTTTTACAGAATCGACCGACTGGTGAACCAAGGTAACCAATTTGAATGTCGAAGAATGCAAGTTTTTGTTTTGTTAAGCCTTATTTAAACGGTGCGATTCAGTGTTCAGACGATGCAAGTCATTTGTTGCTTCAATTTAACCCTTAAATGCATAATGTTGCCATATGGCAACAAAGTACTAACTAGTAATATGATAGCTGTGAGTGTCTGAACGCAACTCTTTATGTCAAAACAATATATATACTCTATGAATATAATATTTATTATATAATATATTTTTTCTAAATTCTATAGATAAATACCTATACAATAGCATTTTTTGCAATACGATACAATAAATCATGCATTTAAGGGTAAAGGGAAACCCCCTTTACCCTTAGGGGGTTTTCAACAGCCAAGAAAGTTTTATCGTATAAATGGGGGTTAAGTCTTAACAGGATAATCAATCAATTTTAAAATAAAACTGACATAACACCTATTGATACAACACATACGCAGATATGAATATTGGATACTATTTTATCTGGTGAGTTTTGGTGATAGACAGGAAACTACGTTTTATAACGCTTGATATATGATCCAACTGTTGATTTCAATAAAGGAATTGAATAGTAATGGAAATTGGCAAAATAATCAACTTAATAAAGATTTAGAAATATTCAAAATGTTAAATAAATGACTCTTTTTCAAATAATTAGCTTAGTTTGAAGATCGAAGAACAATAATTTGTTAAGAATCGAAAAAAACCGGCCAAGTGCGAGTCGGATTCGCGCACGAAGGGTTCCGTACCATTATCTATAAAAACGGCCAAAAAATCACGTTTGTTGTATGGGAGTCCTCTTAAATATTTATTTTATTCTGTTTTTTAGTATTTGTTGTATAGCGGCAACAGAAATACATCATCTGTGAAAATTTCAACTGTCTAACTATCACGGTTCATGAGATACAGCCTGGTGACAGACGGACGAACGTACGTAAGGACAACGGAGTCTTGGTAATAGGGTCCCGTTTTACCCTTTGGGTACGGAACCCTAAAATAAGGATGTCGGTTGTTGCTGTATGCATAATATTATGATCATGAGCATAAAATATTTCCAGTTACGTACCTATGCAATTAAAAAATAACAATAAAAAGAACTAACATGAACATGAACCTGAAAATACATAGGTAACATATAACATATTATGTGATATGAGATAAAAATTATAAAGATTTATGACAACGCCGTATCTATGTTTGCGGTCTAGTTACAAACTACAATTTATCTCAAACCGAGGAATGTTATTGCGTTTGAATTAAAATAATTATACATACTATGTGGGTAAGTCTTGGGACTTCGTGAATGTCATTCTCGGCAATGACTCTGCGTGACGTTATCGTAGAAAGTTGTGTTTTATGATGAACAAAGAATAATATAGATAGGATATATATTAGATACAAGGAACGATTCGCTTCACAAATAACTCAACGGCGTAAAGAATAAACTATGAAGAAAGTTCGCTATAAGGAATATACTTATTTTTAGAACGATATCTCGACTCAAATCTCGACAGACTTCATGTTTATCTGTACTCCAGTTTTGAGTTGAGATGCACGATTACTGACAAATGCGTGCACTGGTTGGACAGGTTCACTCAATCTGTGTGGTTCTTTCCTCAATAGTCCATTAATGGTCCTCACATGATCTGACTAAGATTATATCTGAATTTTAAAAGAGAATGTGAGCTCTGAGTATGTTTCGGCCTTTCTTCTCAGAGTAGTCAGACAGGAAAAGTCGACCTCATTTACATAGAGAGAAAAATCTTAGAAAAATTACTGTGCTGTCTCATAATCTGAGTGCACTTGAGTGGTAATGGAAAAATTACTATGTAAAATTTATTGGACAAATAGTGATTTTTTTCCAATCTCACTCAGAAAAATTCCTGTAGATGTCACTTGCACTCACTTTACAGTGACGAGTACAGTAATTTTTCTAAGAATTTACTTTCCATGTAGTTTTTAAAATAGGATTGACGTGTAAAAGTGTTTATACCTACTTACAGAAATAAAATGATTTATCATTAACTAAAAACTAGTTTTGAATTGAGAATCAAGCTGCATCGTTCTAGAACATTGTTTAGTATGCGAGTCCTACAACAATTTTAGTACTCAATAAGAACCTGCTTTTTATATGTCAGAGATCATGTGACCAGCATGATCATAAAAACAAATGAAGTCATAGCCTCGACTGCTATAGGTACCAGTATTATGTTGTGTACTTATCGCCAGATTATGTCTTACACTACATACATATTGAATAGGGCTCTAGTTTATGATGTAGGTACATACACACGACAGCACATCAAGCTACAGACATATCCAGCTTAAACTGACCTCGCATTGCATAGGATTTCCGTAAAATGAGAGGTCCCCTCAAACTGGAGATTGAGCTTGATGTGATGTCGGGAGATAGGTCTGAGTCTAAGCAGTCGTAATATTATGGGTTGATTATGCTACATTATATGTATGTCAGTGCAAGACCAGCAGTGCTATTCTGTAATAATCTCACCGTGAGAACTTAGCTGAAGTGAGCTCTGTCATTCCGTAATGTTAGGGATTGTATTAAGTGCTCACTTCACTTATGATTTCACGGTGAGATTTTTACAGAATCGACCGGCAGGTGTTGTGGCGATGCTTGGGGGAGAGCCCTATGTACAGCGACGATGAAAATAGTTTAAATCTCAGATTAAGTCCTCATACATGTGACTAGGGACGATAAGCCGTTGGTCCCGGCTGTCATTCGTAGATCTTTGACAGTCGTTACGGAGGCAGAAGCCCAAAAGTTTGACAGCCAGTCTTACCAGTTTAACCAGGTATCGTGTTGCCCGGTAACTGGTATTCATCTGTATCCGGTTAGACTGAAAGTGGTCAACTTTCAGTGTAACTGGATGCAGCTGAATCGGATCAATCTGCCTAACAGATTTTTTTTTTTGGGTGTGAAATTATCAAATAACTTCTCCCGCTCTGGGCGGAGCGGGAGGGCGTGTCAGACTTTTACTGACTAAAACCCACCCGTGTTCCTTCAGTTGCCTGTGCCAAGGGACACGGTAACTCTTTCGAACAATCCGCGACAACAGATTGATTTTGACATGTGACTAGGTCTATAGTTTATGGTTTATAGTTTTGGTATTGTAATACCTACTGGTCGCTGTGACGGTGCTTAGGGGAGACTTATGTCCAGTTGTGATGAAGATGATAGCGTATAGCTTACCGATCATGCTCATATAGTTGGCCTCGTTGATGAAGTTCTCCAGGCCGTGGAAGACTCCTCTGCCGGTAGCAGACACCCTGCCGTGGATACCTCCCTGTTAAAAAAACAGACATGTCATTAATTATTATAGGTGCGTGGTTAGTACATAGACTGAATAATAGCAAAATAGCACTGTTTCAATAAAAAAAAACCGCTCATTTCGTGGAAATCCCACGCAAATATAAAGTGAAACTGTTTTCGTTGGCTTTTGTCTGCAAAAACAGCAAATAAGGGTCCGGCCATTTTTTATTTATTCAATGCTTTATGTATACTCGTAATTAAGTAAAAACTGCACAAAGGCGGACTTAATTCCTAAATTACGTATTTTTAGATGCTTTACAAAGGTGAAGGATGAAGTTTTGCATTCAAACTTGGCGATGGAATGTAAGTTATCTGAGATTTCAAGATTTCAAAGTGAGGATTCTGATAAGAAGTTCTTACCTGGTTGATAGGCTTTCCAGTGACGCACGCGTGTGCGTTGATGTCCTGGTAGCCGATAGTCTTGGCGTAGGTGTCGGCGATCCACGACATCTCGCGCTCACCGGTACCCATGTCAGGGGCGGGTACGTCCACACCGGGCCCTGAGAGAAAACACATTGTTAGAAATGGCAACACTTTAAATTTACTACTATTATACAATAACAACCTTAGGATAGGTAGGTGATATAAGTGAGTACAGTACAGCCGGTCGATTCTGGAAAAATCTCACCGTGGTAACCAAGGTGAAGTGAGCTTAGAGTGAGCCGTGAGTCATGCTGATGCTAGGGATTGACACTATTGACGACTCACTTCACCCAAGTTTTCACGGTAAGATGGTTACAGAATCGCACGGCTGATCTCCAAGAAAAAATATGCACTTCGGCAATAATCGTCTTTCTTCGGAAATACGAACGCGTCGTGATGATTTATATAATAAGTACATAATTATAGAGCTGTTACTACCTTGGAGGTGCTCACTTATTCTGTATTACCATGGGACTAAAATAAGACATTAACAACTCTATGCACCTCATAAATCTTTTCAAAACTTTTGAGTGTCAGATGACATTACATGATATTTACCATTTACAAGTAAATTGAAACTGTTTAAGTGCGGTTATTTTAAAAATATAACGCAATAACGATCGTTTTATCTAATATAAATACGAGTAAATGGAGTATAGATAAAACACAAACGAAACAACAACAAAACGTAAAAACTATGCTCGACGTTGCGTAGATGTTCCTAGAGTAGGTAATCAAAATGCCACATTGATAGCAGGAGCCTGACGTAAATTGACGTAATTTTAGTAGGCAAGTTTTTAATTTCACGTCTAAATTTGTATGGAGTAGTGTCAGGCGCCGATTAATTTGACAACACTAAACTAAAATTTATCTGCTGTCCTTTTCTTAATGAAATAGAAAGAAAAAGATGCACTGAACTTAAATTTAGTTTGGTTTGTGAACAAAATCAGCACCAATGTTTCTATCTTTTGTTAGAAGGTCGTTGTGGAGACAAGTTTTCGGGGGTTGGGCTCAATTTCTCGCTTATCGGGTTTTCCTAAAGGTCGCCTCACGACGAGACCACTACATGTTAACAATCAAATGGCTTTTAAACATAACACCACGCTTGTATTCCACAAAGGAGTAGGCAGAAGTGTATAGTACACCCATATTTCGATAGTTTCGTCTAAGTTTCATGTAACTCCGGGCTGCAACTGAGAAATTCATCATTTATTTATTTTATTTATTCCTTTATTGCGGCAACTACGGCCCATAGAAAAAAAAAACAATACGTACTACTACAAACATAAGAATACCTCATAGATAACACTGTTCCAGACCTGGGGATCAAACCTAGGACCCCACGCTCAGCGGGCGCGCTATAACGACCATTGTTGGGCATGAGTTGTTGCCAGCGGCTTTTAAAACATATGTTCCTATACTGTAAAGATAGTACTCATATGTATAAAATCGTAATATTTCACTCTGAACAAATTGCTGCTGGACGTTTGTCACGCGACAATAATTTCCTTCGTCGGTTATCGACCTAGGTAAGTGGACGGTTCACAGTCGATGAACTGAGCTAAACAAGGTCAAAACGAGACTTCGCGATTTACATACCACATCGTTACTTGTGAGTAAATTGTTATTTAGCTAACTACAAAATAAATATTTTGATGAGCAAACCAAGTTATATTTTGATTCCTGTCTATTATTACCATCATCATTCATGATCATTCTAGCCGAAAGACGTCCACTGCTGGACATGGCCTCCCGCAAGCACCGCCATTTACATACTATCTATTACAATCTGAATAAAAGGATATTGCTAATCCATTGCTTCATATATTCGAAAAATTTGTCTGCTCAACAACTTCAATACGCAATGAATGCTGTTGAACTGTCAAAATGAAAGACATTGCTACTGTTAGTGTGTTAGGCAATTACCCCGCGGTTCTGTGCTTCTCGCATCCAGCGGATTTCTGCGGCCTTCGCCAAGTAATCGGTACATCTTGTGGGAAGCCTTCCAATGATAATACGTCTTCCGGTACGTGGTCGGCACTTCAGAATCTTTCGGCCCCATTGGCGATCTATGCTGCGAGCAATGTGCCCTGCCCACTGCCACTTAAGTTTGGCATACTTCGTGCTACGTCGGTTATTTTGGTTCTACGAATCTCTTCATTTCACTACCATATGTATATGTATTATAATTATTACTACTTGGTATATGAGGGGCCCGAGGCTAAATAGTAACAGCCGCACAGGTCGATCGATCAGGTTAAGCTACGCTTGCGGCGGTTGGTCTGTGGATGGGTGACCATCTTTACATACCGAGACCCCTCCGTGCCTCGGAAAGCACGTTAAGCCATTGGTCCCGGCTGTCATTCGTAGATCTTTGACAGAAGTTACGTAAAATACTGGTATTCAGCTGCATCCAGTTAGACTGGAAGCCGACCCCAACATAGTTGGGAAAAGGCTAGGCAGATGATGATGGTATTATAATATATGAGGTAATCAATAGGATACGTAATATCTATGTGATTTTGAAATTCTGTTTCAGTCAAAAGTCGGAGAATATGTATTTTCTATTCTAAAGTAGGTATTCACCCTAAATATACCTGCTGGCAGCTGCTGCATCACCTTTATCGTGACATTGTCAGTCAAACGTTATCATTTCAATTAACTTTTCAGTGGGTGTGTAAACTTGTTTACTCCCACAAATGAAACAATTTTATAGCTTCATTCTAATTTGTTTTCTTTTTTTTTTAAACCTTTTAACTTAGTGCATTATTTATTCTCAAGTTCATAGCAATCCTACACTAAAGCTTTAGTTTCCTAAGAAAGCTGTGAACGGCGTCACAATAACGGCTATCCAAATACACAGCGTTTTACCTTCATTTCAAATTGGTGGGAACGACAGATTTTCATGAAGGCCGTTATAATATTACGGAATCGCTTTCCTAGGAAACCCAAGCTTTACGCAAGTTTGAGTTTCTGAAACAAATAAAACAAACGAACGTCGCGCTCACAGGATTCTGCTGGCAGCACAGAACTTTTATGTCGCTTCATTGGGGAAGCCTATGTTCAGTAAAGGACGGCTGATATGATGAAAAGGCACATTAAAAAACCGTCATTAGACAACATATGTGTGGCATTACTGTTAAATGAATCTTTTTGGCGCAGCCATTTCACACAGTGTTTTTTAAAAAACATAAATAGGCTCCCGCAGACAGGCGCGACGCGACTTGGGTAGAAAAATTCCACGAAATTTTCAAATTGTTCCACCAGCGTCGCGTCGAGCCTGTCTGTAGAACACTAACCACTTTTTTATTTCGTATTTCATAAACTGCTGCCAAATAAATGTAATTCTTTCTTTCTTTCAATAAAACTTGGTATCTAAGAGAAACTCACCAATGAAGCCCTTCTTGGCGAGCTCGAGGGTGAAACGACGGGTGATCTTCTCCAGCTCATGCTCGGAATACTCCTTGGGGTTGATCTTAATTCCGGCCTTGGCGCCGCCGAATGGTACATCGACGCACGCGCACTTGAAGGTCATCAGGGCGGAAAGAGCCTTGACCTCATCCCTGCACACATCGGTTGAGAATCTGATACCTGTGGAAGAGAAAGAAGAAATTAATTAGATATTATTAAAGTAATTAACAATAACATACTTAGTTTAAAGCAAGCTAATACTGGTATTCAGCTGCATCCGGTTAGACTGGAAGACGACCCCAACATAGTTGGGAAAAGGCTAGGCAGATGATGAATTGAAAGCATTACAAAGGTTACAATTAGCTATTTTTATGTAAGTATATTAGTTAGAAAATAATATTAATGATTATATGGTTAGAAAGGGAGTGACTACCGACACGACGACTAATAGAGAAGAATAGAGAAGAGAAATAGAGAAGAAGAATGGAAGAAAAATACATGTTGCGCTGACCCCAAATGAATTGGGACAAGGGCGGGAGAATAATAAATAAAACTATTTATTTTCAGGTAACACAGACCCATAGATTAACCTTAACTTAAGTATACATATCGCTCATCCAATAGAACAATGACGTAATTACGTTTTAGCTATTTTTCAGGAGAACGTTTTAAAAGTTTGAAATTGAAAATATGATATATTTCCAATGATTATGCTAAAATATTTAATATTTTTATGTATGTTACTTTAATATCAATAATAATATGTAATAATTTCATGAGAAAACTCAAGAAAACATTTTCGTAATTACGTCGTTGTTCTATTGGATGAGCGATATAGCAATATAACAATTGTGTTAGTAAATGAAAATGAAAAACTATGTTAGTATCACTTAGTGATAATTATGAAGAAGATATTAGTTAGAAAATTTGTACGTAGAGAAACGAAAACGAAGTCTATTTTACATCCTTGTTTCAAATTGATGTTGATTCCACTTACGAGTATAAAAATACCAACTTTATGTTAGTTATTACGTTGTTGTCAGAATTATGAGTACTATTGAAAACGTCCTAAAAGCTCTTAATGTAAACTGCAAATTGAACCCTTATGTGTATTTCCACTTTATCTACTGCAGTTTTTCATACACAACACACACTACAGGGCTTAGTAGCATAGTATTACCATAAACGTGTTTTTTAACAACAACGAGTTAATTGTTGTTAATGGTTCATTAAAAAGACAGACACAATTAATTAATTCGAGGAAGTGGCAGTTAGAACTTGCTATCTTCATAAAAGTGGTACCTACTCGTATTGCGATCAATACTGAATAAACATAGTAAACCACTCTTTTTTTTTATCTACCGACTTGTTTTTTCTATTTCGTAGTGTGTAGAATGTATTTAGAGAATTATGTCTATCGGGGAATTATCTACGATGTAACATATCTATCTACCGCATCTACGATTGTTTTCGACTGATCAATCGATATAAAATTACCGCTCAGTTGGCACTACATCACAGAGTAGTTATCTTTGTTGGTCACAACTGGATTATTTTTAGTACTTAAGTATCTTTTAGTATCTAGTACTGCTACCGACGTAAGCAAATTTGGGATTCCCTTGTTCACAAACTAAAGTAAATTTAAGTTCAGTGCACCTTTTTCTTTCTATTTCATTAAGGAAGGGATAGAAGATAAATATTAGTTTAGTCCTGTCAAATTAAGATACTCCATAGACAAGTTTAGACGTGATTAAAAAAGTGGCTACTAAAAATACGTCAATTTACGTCAGGTGTGTCAATCTTCTGTCCTTTTCTTAATTAAATAGAAAGAAAAAGATGCACTGAAATTAAATTTAGTTTAGTTTGTGAACAACAGAGTCGGCAACATTGCCTTGTTCAGCGAATATTAGGCACTTGCTATAAATCAAAATAATAAAAGAAATAAATGGTTAGTATGTACACACGACGAAATAAATGGGTAGGTAAGTATGTACACACGACGACATACCTAATCTAGCTATGCATTTTCAGTTGAAGCCGACTTCGCGTTGTAATGTATAGGCTTTTCGTACAGCGAGAAGTCGGCTTGTACTGGAAATTGTATAGCTTGATATGTCTTCGTGCGAACAGTAGATGTCAAATCAATATTAATCCGTCATGTCAACTCAATTAGGTATCCAGGTGAGATGTATGCCTATAATCTTGCAATAAAATCAATTTTGATGAATGTTTATTTTACACTAAAAGGGGTTATCCGCAACAAGAGCTAAGAGCAATCAAATCAAGTGATAAGAACAATCTCGAAATTTATATGAATGATGTAATATTTTGTTTCTTGCAGTGCATAGTGACACTTCAACTGATTAAAGAATACCTACCTACTCAGTCTTAATTCCTCATGAAACTGCTTACTAGATTTCGTGATTAAATAAAATTATTCGATGTAGGAACCTGTATTTTTTATAAGCTAAATTCTGTAAGCCATGAAAGACTTCCACGACTTTTCTCGCAAGTTTAACTTTCACTTAAAATTCTGCTGAAAAGTGCAGACATGTTGGGGCTGGGTGCATTCTAAAAGTTGGCGATAACGCAGATAAATAGCTGTCAAATATTTCGTTTGTTTTAGTATATGAAATTATGAAATATCTCTCTGTGTTTTACTAAAATACATACCTACATAAAACTCACATCTTCTTCTCAAGGGGGTAGGCAGAAACTTCAGAATATGTACTATAAATAAATAAATAAATAAATATTTGAAAGGTTTCAAAGTGTTTTTTTTTTATATCTAAACTCAATATTCAATGTCATATTACTTAGTTATCAATTCATAATCAATATTTATAATTATACCTACATCTTTTTTCGTAATTTCATTGAATACTATTGATTAATTTATTAAAAACAGCTAAATATTTGACGGCTATTTGCGACGTTGAAAACTTTCGTAATGCAGAGCCTAAAGGGACGCTGTTTCGGACTCTCCACTGTATAAGCAGCCAAGAATCGGTCGGAAAATGAAAAATGTACACTTCATAGTTTGGCACAAATTCTTAGGTTTAGTTTGGGGACGCAGAAGGAAAAAGAGCTTTGTAAATGACTAAATACGTTACCTACAATTTTATCCTTTAACCTCATAATTTTGTATTCGTAAACGACAAATAAAAAAACCGGTCAAGTGCGAGTCGGACTCGCGCACCGAGGGTTCCGTACAAATTTGTGGATATGTAAAAATATAAATAGTTTATCACAGATTTTTTTTTCTCAATTTTTTTTATAAATTTACGGTTTTCGGATTTTTTCCTTTACTTGTGCTACATGATATTGCTTCTAGCCAAATTTCATGATTCTAGGTCAACGGGAAATACCCTATATATTTTTTTTATTTGGTACAGAGATGTGAGACTAATTTATCTCCTGGCTCCCAAACTAGGTTTATAGCCTGTGACTTGGGAGTCAATGATTCCAAAAAATATTTTGCACAATTTTCGTGCCGATAAGAGTAGAAGAAACATAAGTAGTTCCTAACATAGTTTTAGGATAATTAATCGCTAAGCGAGGTTTGGTAAAACCAATTGTTTTATGAAATACCAACGATTCTAGTAGCGTGCAACCCCCTGAAAGCTTCAGTTACATAACTTTTATAATATTATAGCTATTTCCTAGACACATTATACACACACATGACACACTGTGGAAGAATTACCAACACAATATGTAGGTAAATAAAAATCTATTAGCAACCATCTTTACGTAAAAAAATCCGATGTTTTGCACGGCATACTACTTCTTTGTTAAAAATAGTTCCCAATGATAAGTGACTGAAATAAAATTTGGCCTTGTTCGAGACACATGTCAGCTATTTTTCAGTAGTTGCGTTGAAGTGAAGATGAGGGAGGGCCCGTGGCTAAATAATAAAAGTCACACAGGTCGATCGATCAGGTTAAGCTACGCTTGCCGCGGTTGGTCTGTGGATGGGTGACCATCTTTACATACCGAGACCCCTCCGTGCCTCGGAAAGCACGTTAAGCCGTTGATCCCGGCTGTCATTCGTGGATCTTTGACAGTCGTTACGAGTAGTCAGAAGCCCGAAAGTCAGACAACCAGTCATACACGTAGAGAAAATTCTTAGAAAAAATACTGTGCTCGTCACTGTCAAGTGAGTGTAAGTGACATCTACAGGAAATTTTCTGAGTGAGATTGGGAAAAATTCACTATTTGTCCAATAAATTTTACTGTACAGCATAAGAATTTTTACTGTGCTAGCATGGTAATTTTTCCATTACCACTCAAATGCACTCAGATTATGAGACAGCACAGTTTTCTCTCCGTGTACCAAGGGGTGTCGTATATTACGCAGCAACTGGGTTGTGGAGGTCAGATAGAATAGAATAGAATAGAATACTCTAGGCAGGCGCTGCGATAGGCAGTTGCTCCATGTAAAATACTGGTATTCAGCTGCATCCGGTTAGACTGGAAGCCGCATCCGGTTAGACTGGAAGCCGACACCAACATAGTTGGAAAAAGGCTAGGCAGATGATGATGATGCGTTGAAGTGAAGATGAACATTTTGTATGAATTAATTAATTATAATCATAACTGAAAAAAAAGAAAAAATGTTTATTCGTCTCAAAACAGTTACATGGATTATAAATGAGACAACCCCAGTAAGTAATAGATAGGTGATACTTGGAACTGAACTTATTGCTAATGTCATGTCTAGTTTCGATTCCTGTCTGATAGTAAGTAATTTTAGATGGCCTACACGTGATCAGTTTAATTGTTATAATTAGTTTTGTTTGTAGTAAGTACTTCGAACATAGAGTAGTTATCTAGGTACATGTAGTACCTATTGTTTATCAATTACTAGCGACCCGCCCCGGCTTCGCACGGGTGCAACGGAGAAACTGATAATTTTAGAGCCATTATTTCTCGTAAAAAGTATACGATAAAAAATGGTTATTGTGGGTTATCCCTAAGAGATAGACATATACCATCGCGGACTTTCTTGTAGACCTTTTTAAGGTGTACAATACTGTAGTACATTATTTTGATCTATCTCGACGGGTTCAGCCAGTGTTTACAATGTAAGCGCAAAAAAATGTGTTTATTTACGACATCACATTAGAAACCTCTAAAATTATCAGTGTTTCTGTACTGTATTATGCATGTATTATACATACAAACTTTCCTCTTGAATCACTCTATCTATTAAAAAAAACAGCATCAAAATCCGTTGCGTAGTTTTAAAGATCTAAGCATATATAGGGACAGACAGACAGGGAAGCGACTTTGTTTTATACTATGTAGTGAAGATTATCGCGTAGGTAGGGTTAGTCACAACGACTGAGGGCTCTTTCCCACGGCAAGATCCCGTTTTTTGCAGGAACCCGTTTAGTAGTGTACGTGTTTAAATATATATATTCGCACAAGCATCCTGTTTGCAGTATCCGGAAAATAGGATGCTTGTGTGAATATGTATATTTAAACACGTACACTGCCGTGGGACAGAGCCCTAAGTGCATCAAGAAAAATCTTCTGGGAAAGCTTCAATATGAATGTCGCCTGACAACAACTTTTTCTTAGTTCTCGGTGCCATTATTACTGTTCAATAGTCGCGTGCTAAATTAATGTCATTCGCTGGCACTGAATATAGCATCTATCGAAAGTATAATGACTTTAGTTTCATTGAGTTGGTCTGATTGAAAATTGTTTGTTTGTCGAAGACCGTAAGTACTAATTATGCCGGCACTAATATTCAATTGTTTACGTTCATCATAACTGTAAATCAATTGCTTCTAAGGTGATATTGCATTCCCCTGCGAAAATGTTTCATCTGTGGTGATAAAGTCGGGACAGCCATCATTGTAACAAACAGTCACAACCGTCTCGGTTTTTCCCGAAGCAAATGTTTGAAATATTTTAGTAAACAAGAGTTGCATACCTAGAGACGAATAGAGGGCATGCCATGGGCCAAGTATTATTAACTTGAGTAAATACTTAGTGAAACGTGACTCTTTAATAAATCGTTGTCAAGACGTGTGTGCTTTTCAAATTATCTTCAATATGTTAATAATGCACGCCCCTGCATATGGCTAGGTGTCGAATATGAAATGGAAACAAGTCTTGTTTAATTTTAGCTGTTGCGCAATACAAAATGACGCGAAAAACTGCGTCACGACCACGCCTCCCGTTGCCAACCTGCTAAGAACCTCTGAAATTTTTATCTTGGTATCGTCAAGTGTCTAATCTCACTACCTACACTAAAGCCTGTGACAAAAGTCACGTAACACGTGATGTATCGCGTTCTTAATCGACATCGGTGGGTTTAACAGCACGATAATGCTGTTGCCAGCCGTCAGTTGGAGGTGTGTTTTAAGAGACGGAACACACCACCATGGAATCCAAATCTTTAGGCCTACTGTGTGGTCGCTTTATCACGTCTATCTTCACCTGCTGCTAGTGTGTGTACCTTAACGTTTCATTCATCAATGGTTTCGA